>ML777403.1:680908-699181 GCA_009831015.1 Picea engelmannii | reverse complement strand
ATCAACAAAGAAGACAACTACATCAAGGAATTGATGAATACCTCAGTATTCACTAAAGAAAAACTATTAGATTTTAATAATGATGTTATAATTGCATTTGAAGTGATTAGTATGGAACTAGCAAATGGTCTATATATTGAAGTTACTAAGGATGTTCTTGACCATATTGAATACACAGTTATGTTCACTTTTGAAGAGTTGGAGAAACTTCAAAAAAAGATATGTTGCTACTACAAAAGTTAGATCAATCCAACCATGAAGAGCATGAACAAAAGATTCAGCTAGAAAAAAAAATAAAAATCAAAAGATTGAACACTGAAGTTGCTAATCTAACAGAAGAAATGGAAGAATTAAAGACTTGTGACAATAAAATAAAAGAAGTACTAGAAGAGACAGAAGAAATGGTCATTTGTCTAAAAACTCAACTCGAAGAAACTAAGAAAAATGAAGAAGCCCATAAGATCCAATTAACTAAAAGAGAAGAATCATGTCACATGTTGGAATTGGAAATTATTAACGTCAAAAAGATAAATGCAAGTAATAATGACTCTCTAATGACTCAAATTGAAGAATCTAAGAAAAATGAAGAAGCACATAAGATCCAATTAACTAAAAAGGAAGAATTGTGCCATAGGTTGGAATTGGAAGCCATCAACTTCAAAAGGATTCAGTTAGAAAAGAAGGAAGAAATCAAAAGATTGAAGAATGAAGTTGTTGATCTAACAAAATATATAGAAGAGTTAAATAATTGTGAAAAAACTAATAAATGCACAAAAGTATTGGATGATATAGAAGAAATAGTCATCAATCTAAAGACTCAACTTGAAGGAGCTAAGGAAATAGGAGAAGCCTTGAAGATTCAATTGACTAAAAAAGAAGAAACATGTCACTTGTTGGAAATGGAAGTTATCAACCTCAAAAAGAAGAATGAAAAGACAAAAGCAACTGTCAAATTCCAGAACAACTCAACTATTCTAGATAGGATCTGGAATAGTCAAAGACCAACTGATGACAAAACTGTTCTTGGATACAATAATAAAGGAGAACGTGGCAAATGGAATACCATTCAAAAACATGATAAAGGATAATATTACTCAAAAGAAAAAGGTACAGTCACAAACCTAAAACAAACCATGAACTTTGTCAAGGAAGGAAGCTATAAAAGTAGAAAATAAGAAAGATATCAAAAGACATACTTCTCATGTCACAATAGACTCAAGTATGCAAACACCTTCAATGGTTATTGATTTTCTTGTAATAGCTTTGGTCACAAAGCATTGGAATGCAGGAGTCCTGAAAAGAAAAATTTAGGAAGGTCCAATCACTTAATAAGATGTTGGAGATGCAATTATGTTGGCCACATAGCAAAGTTTTGTTATGCAATGAGATGTTACAACTGTGATAGGTTTGGTCACAAATCCCAAAACTGTAAAAAATCAAGAAGTCATTCCATGAGAAATAATTTATACAATTCATGAAGAAAATCTAATGAAGGTTAGAAGAAAAGAAGAAATGACAAGTCTCAAAGAACAAATCTAGAAAAGAAAGATCCTACAAACAAAATATCTCATGAAAAGGTATGGAGAAAAAAATATGAAATAGAAAGCAAGAGAGATGATCCGGCACTTGAAAATGAAGAAGTTTCACTTACACAAAATAGTGATGAATCTTCAATAGCATATCAACAAAAAGAATTGAGCAGTGAAAATCTTGGAAGTTTTCCAATATTATTTTCATGAACTACTAAATTTCCCCTCAACAGAAAATATGAATAAAAGGAAGGAGAAAGGATTTTACAACATGATTTGGTGTAGGTACTACAAAATACTACTAAAGTGTGGTATGATATAAACCCAATAAAGGAATTTCCAAAAGAATGAAAAACTTATGAAAAGGACTTAACAAACAACAGATGAAAGGACCAATTCAATCTTATTTCTAAGGGACAAAAGTTGAATCTGGTTTCTGCAGAGTTGACGGACTTTGAATAAGATATTAAATTAGTTGAAGAATGAAAATTAAATTAAATGGTATCGATCAATAGTATTCTTGTGAAAGATCAGAATATCAACAAGAATAAATAAACAAATCAAGAAGATTAGTAAGATTCACACCCTTGTCCTTTAAGACAAAGGAGAAGATAGTAAAACCCTATGAAACAACACAAACTCAGGGGGAGTTTTTAATTTGGTCATCAATTGAGGAATTCATTGGATTAGGTTTAAAAGACTTGATCACTACAAAAATTGGTATCAATAAGACTACCTATTTGAACACAAATCCCAAGAGATTGAGATAACAACTGACACATTCATAGGGGGATAAAAGAAGTAAAAGTTTAACTCTTTGTCATTGATGTCAAAGGGGAAGAAAAAACAATAAAAGAAATTTGGTATTAGTATTTGGTATAATAGAAGTTCAGTCCTCCAACCTGAAAATGAGATCAGTGATAGGGGGAGAAAAAGTATTTGTTTCACATATATGTTGCCCTCAATGACAAAGGGGGAGATTGTTTGCATTATTGATTGTGTGTTGTCATTGATGGCAACATGAGTCAAACATGTACAGTAGTCAGAGGAAAAGGAAGATCATTGTTGGCCCTTGACCAAGTTTTGGGAGATTCTTGGTCATGTTGACCTATTTTGGACTTCGATAGCCTGTCGAAGGAGGAGCACAAGACGAAGTGGAGATCACAGGATCTCAGTCCCTTTTTGGTTTTTTGGGATTATGTAATGGGATTGGGATGTCATCCCATGGGTTTACCCATGCTTAGGCCTATTTTGTAATGTATAAAAAGATGTCTAGGAAATGTAAGGATAATAATCTATGTGATGTAAGTGTATGCTAAGTGCAAGTAGGCTCTGTAAGTGCTTTGTGCATGACTGTAAGAGACTTGCAGAGCTAAGTGCAAGTGGTTGTAACAGATGATGGAAGGCTTTGTGCTGTAACGCAAGGAAGAAGGATCTAGCGAGCTGCGTAGATCTTTTGTCCTATGCAGAGTAGGGTTTTGGTGTCTCTATGCATGTAACTGATTAAATTAAGCTAATAAAGAAGAAGAGTTGGTGGATGTAGCCCTAGGGTGGGGGTGAACCACATAAATACTGAGTTACTCTTCTTTGTGTGATGTTCTGATGCATTTATATGTTATTTGTTAAAGTTCTTTGAAATGATTAGATAGATCTACTTATGCTTAGTGCTAATGATATGTGAGAATGTTAGATCTGATCTATATGAATATGCTTAGTGTTGATCTGATAGATCTGATCTATTTACCCATGCTAAGTGCTTAAATACATTAGATCGGTGTGAATCCTGCGAAGCTCTATTTTATCAGTGAAGTGGATATTGATTGCATATTTAGGAACTGACGGTGCTAAGTGGTCTATTAAGTATCATAATCACAGATTTGTGTCCCAGCTAAGGTTGCAGACACCTGAGTCTTGCAACCACCCCTGCCTCTACCTTGGGTGAGACTTCATCTTCTTTGTAGGTGTTGTCGAAAGGGTCAATAGTTAGGGTTTTGTTGGTGCGTTGTTGTAACGTTGAACCCTGGGTCTGCCCCTGTGCCAACAAATGGTTCCATTGTCGGGACCTGAATCTGTGATTGTTGGGAACTAAGAAAGAAGAAGCTTTGTGTGAAGATTCGATCTGAGAATTGTGAAAGCTCAGTGCATAGATCTGTTGCCCTAGTGCGCAACATTTTACTTGACCTGTGAAGATTTGTGTCGAGAGGAAGGTTAGATTTGAAGAAAAGAGGTAAGATCTGAAGAAAAGAGGTAAGATCTGTAAGCTCTGTGCTATGATAAAGGTAAGAATAGTAGAAAAAAATTAGATCTAAAAGTTTTGTGCTCTATAAAAGTAAGATTAGTGATTTTTTTTTTTAGAAAGTATGGATCTAGGTATGTTTGATAGATTCTGTCCTAGCTTGAAAACTAGGGCACTAATAGATGAAAGAAGGTTTGATACGAATAGATATGAAAAATATGTTATACCTATGCATAGAAAGAATGTTTGGACTAACAAGTGGATGGAGGATCCTAGAAAAAAATTGTTGCAGGTTAGCTCCTATGATCCTAGTGCGAAGTATAGGAGAAGTTGGGGATCATTTAAAATAAAGAGAGGATTAACCCTCTATTATAGTTGCAGAAGACCGGGACATCTTGCTAAGGAATGCCCTGGGAGAAGACCTAGTTGTCTTTATTGCAAAGCTATGGACCATGAAGTATTGGATTGCCCTAGAATGATTGCTAAACTTGAAGGAATGAATCTAAATCAAGAAAACCCTAAGGAAGATCCAGAGACTATGGAAGAATCCCAGAAATAATTAGAGAAAGTATTGCTCCAAATGAGAGAAACCTTGAATGATCACCAACATGTCAGCTTATCAGAGATCTTCAGAGAGAAAGAATACCTTGAAGCAAGAATGGGAGACTTCGACATTGACTGTGTTCTGTATGAGGAAACACAAGTGAATATTATGACAGAAAGAACTTGTGAACTTTCAGGAAAACCTACTATGACCCATTCATTGGGAGGAATAGGGTTATTCAGAGGAAAACTGGTGAGCCTATGTAGAAAGCTCACTCAGATATCTATGAATGCAAATGGAACTTCGACAAAAGAAGATTTTGAGATTATTAAATTTATAGAGGACATCGCCCCATTTACCATGTTACTAGGAAAACCTTGGATTGATAGAGATCAAGCTAGAAAGAAGGAAGAAGAATAAGTCATAGAACAAAAGAAACAAGAGTTAAAATATTTCATGACTAGAAGGATCGCACACTTGATTGAAGAACGAGAGAATAGATCGAAGCTATTTAACACTAGTAGCCTAGATGTCGAAGCTGTAAGAACATTAGAAGACCCACAAAAGACTGAAGTACCTACCCCAGATAAAGAAGAGGTATTACCCCTGAATCCTAGGAAAGGAATATAATAATCAGAATGGAAAAAGACATACCGAGAAGAAGCTTACTGGAAAGAAGGCTAGGAAACTAAGTAAAAAGAGAGCTAAGATTGATAGGTTACCGAAGGTTCCAGAGGGAACCTCACAGGAAGAAAATTTGCCAAATTGGAGCTTCGTCGGGATATTTGAACAACGACATATGACACTTCGTCATGGTGAAGCAATATATCCATTGGGGACCTTATAACCGTTCGACCGATGCTCCAAATGGATCAAAAAGCATTTATGGTTCACCACTAGACCGTTGGACCATGCCATAACAGACAGAACATAGTTAATCAGGGCATCATAACCATTGCAGGTGAACCGTTATCGAGTTTCCTATTGATACCGTCACGCCATGCACCGAGAACACTTTTGCTAACCAAGAGTTTGAACCTGTAGACTAAGTGAATTGTATACAATGATCATTGTGCTCTTGCTCTTTATTCTAGTGCAATGTCTCAATTAATTTGACCCCGATCTAATTAATCCCGATCACGTATGTCCGACGACCTCAACGCAGTCAAAGAATCAGTAATAGAAGTACTTCTCGACTTGATGACTGAAAGAGTCATGTCAGAGAGAGGATTATCTGTAGGTGTACAGGCTTCATCCATGAAGACAGTGCAAGCATCTTCATCAACTTCTCGAGCCAGACCATCCCAGCCATCAGATGAGAGGCGAGCCAAGCACAAGGATGATCTCACGAATGCTAAATTGATCCTGAGCATATTACCCACCTATCTACCACCTCTAAGAAATGCAATAAATTGAGAAAGTGTGCCCAGAGACTTTGAGTACACCTTGGTCACCGCGTACCTCCCGAAAGGGATACACACAGTTCACACAGATCAAGAAAAGATTACAGCGTTGAAGTTTAGCGACTTCAACCTCGGCGACAAGAAGTTCTATAACATGCTCTCCCCACATAAGTATCTGAATAGAACAAAGGGAAAGAATATGAAGATAATTCCCTAGTCGTGGACTATGAACATCACGCAGTCCACACTACTCAACATCATGAAGACTCCTCACTTCATAAGACACCAAGAGGTGAATGCATGTGTCAATTTGTTGTTGTCCTATTACCATGGTGGTTATTTATGGCTAAACCGTTGTATAATAGTTGATCCAACGTTGATCAATCGAAACACAGGGATGAGTATGCAAGGCCCTGACCCACAGGATTTCTATCCTGGAAAAACCATGGATCGCGCTCTCACATAAAGGATCAAGGACACTTATGGAGATTTCGAGAAGGGAATACGAGGCTACAAGGTAGCTTCTATATAGAGTGGCATAGTGTGCCTTGCCTATAAATTAATTGCAGGAAAGTTAGTATGAAAGAACCGACCCACCCAAGTCACTGGTTTTGTAGTCGACCTCGTAGGGAAGTGCGTGGAGGGCTTACAAATGAATTGGGTGCAGTACCTGGTGAACAAATTAGAACTTGATTGCAGAGAAGCTCAAGATCAAGGGTACGAATTTCATTTCAGTTGGCTATTGATCTTGATCACTTTCATTGCCTGGGAGATGCCGTAAGGTGCGACCTTCATGGACATTGAGCCCTTTGAACCACTGGCCACGAAGTTCAGTACACTATGGTACTCAAATGACATGAATAAGAAATGGCAGTCAAATGTTGTGTTCCACACATACTACAATCAACTGAAGGTATCCATCTAGTTTTATCCTCGCATGACTCCAAATACTCTACACAGGTTCTGGCCTTTGATGAAGTTCAACATTGATCGACATTTTATTTACATCACAGCACACACCGATGGACATAAGCAACAGTTGCAGTCCTACTACAAACTGACAGAAGAGGACTTGGAGGAGATCAGAAAGGAATGGTCAGTGGACCTCCTTATTCCAACAGACCCTGTGGAGATATCCAACATAGACAGTCCAAAAACTGCGTAGGATACACCTGGACCTAGCAAGACAAAGAAGACCAAAGAAGAACAAGATGTAAGCAGTGCATCAATGAAAAGTTCTTCCATATCACCAGAGAAAGGGGGTTATTGCGAAGAGGTAGAAGGTAAAAAAAAATGAACAGAAGAAAGGTGAGGTAACATTGCCTAGAGATGAGGAGGACCCCTCGAAGAAAAGGAAAGTTTCCCCTCCAAAGCCTTCTTCCCAGAAGAATTCGAAAGAAACTATAACCAAGATGTAGACTACACTCACTTCGGATGATTTTAATTTCATCATAGCAGCCCTGAACGATGCTTCATTGGAGATAATTGAAAAGCAAGAAGTTATACAGGAGGAGATGTAAAATTGAATTGAGATCGAGCTCCAAGGGGTGCAACAGGCACTACAATCCAACCACGCAGTCTCCATTGTGCCTCTATCAGTGGGAACACTAATACTGGGAGATGAGCCAGCTCAACTCCACCGAATCATTGATACATTCGAAGCTCACCTTCGACGAGCACAGGAAGAAACAACATAATCCACCTAGGCTTTGGCACAAGTATAGGGAGTCCTTCTAGAGAAATGCAATGTTGTAGAACGGGAAAAGATTTCTCTCCAAGCGAAGTGGGATGTAGAAAAATCACATCAGCATTAAAGTAAGGAATAGTTGCTCTCAGAGAAACTCGAAGTAAAGGAAATGGTCAACAGAGAACTCCACTCTGTGACAGTTGTAGAAGTAAAGACCGAAGAGCGAGTTCCACAAAAGGTGGCACAATTTGAAGGAGTGATCCAATAGCTACAACAATGCATTGTAGATTTGGAACTACGCACTATGCTCGAGACCCCACAAGACGTAAGGGACTAGCAAGAAGCAACTACTCGCAATGTAGTTGAAAGACCTAAGGCTCTTTCCCTCGAATGCAAGAAGTTGAGTAACCGAAGTGCCTAAACATATGAGAACCTCATTAAGAATCCAGAGTTACAGGCATTGGAGTCACAGCTCAAGGAAGTGAAGCAACATGCAGACACACTACAGGCACAACTGAAGGCCCTGTCGGCCATAGAAAGAATGAAGCAGTCTCAAGAGAAATGCACCGCCCAGCAACAAATCCATACGATTCAAAGCTTAGTTATGGAAGTAACTCAATGGCTCCAACCAGTACAAGATAAGGCATGCCAATTAATCATAGAGGTTGAAAGCTGAGGAGCAGAACTAGAGTAGGTTGTCACCGCAGCAAAACAACACCTAGAAGGGCCCGTGAATGATGTAGTGATCCAGGATTTCACCAAGCAAGAGGTCATAGCACAGAAGTAGGTCGAAGCAGCTCGAGCCAAGATCAAGGCAAGGCATAACTAGTTAGACTAGAGTGACTCGGGACGAGTCACAGGTGAGTCTTTGGGGATTTTTGGCCCTTGACCAAGTTTTGGGACATTCTTGGTCATGTTGACCTATTTTGGACTTCGACGATCTGTTGAAGGAGGAGCGCAAGATGAAGCAGAGATCATGGGATCTCGGCCCATTTTTGGGTCCTTTTTGGGTTTTTCAGATTATGTAATGGGATTGGGATGTCGACCCATGGGTTTACCCACGCTTAGGCCTATTTTGTAATGTATAAATAGATGTCTAGGCAATGTAAGGATAATAATCTATGTGATGTAAGTGTATGCTAAGTGCAAGTAGGGTCTGTAAGTGCTTTTTCCATGACTGTAAGAGACTTGCAGAGCTAAGTGCAAGTGGTTGTAACAAATGGTGGAAGGCTTTGTGCTGTAATGCAAGGAAGAAGGATCTAGCGAGATGCCTAGATATTTTTTCCTATGCAGAGTAGGGTTTTGGTGGCTCTATGCATGTAACTGATTAAATGAAGATAATAAAGAAGAAGAGTTGGTGGACATAGCCCCAGGGTGGGGGTGAACCACATAAATACTGTGTTACTCTGCTATGTGCGATGTTATAACACATTTATATGTTATTTTCTAAAGTGATTTGAAATGATTAGATAGATCTGCTTATGCTTAGTGATAATGATATGTGAGAATGTTAGATCTGATGTGTATGAATATGATTAGTGTTGATATGCTAGATCTAATCTATTTACCCATGCTAAGTGCTTAAGTACATTAGATCAGTGTGAGTGTTACGAAGCTCTATTTTATCAATGAAGTGGATATTGATTGCATATTTAGGAATTGACGGTGCTAAGTGCTCTATTAAGTATCATAATCACAGATCTATGTCCCAGCTAAGATTGCATACACCTGAGTCTTGCAACCACCCCTGCCTCTACCTCGGGTGAGACTTCATCTACTTTGCAGGTGTTGTTGAAAGGGCCGATAGTTAGGGTTTTGTTGGTGCATTGTTGTAACGTTGAACCCTGGGTTTGCCCCTGTGCCAAAATTCACCTTGGGGTAGAGGAAGATCACCTTGGGGCAGAAGAAATTTGTGATCAGTGTTTATCACGATAGGATCAACAAAGATCCTATTTTCCTAAAGCTCAGAAGAGATAGTGGGGAGATTCTAAAAAGAATATCAATATGGTATGTTCATTATATGTCTTTGAGATTCTAAAGCTCAGGAGAGAGAACATAGTAGGTTATGCAGAAGACATAGCATGAGGTGCAAAGGAATCTTGTAGAAACCAGAAGCTCAGAAGAGATGGCACAGTTGAAGTAACACAAGAGACAAAGTTCTGCGAGTGAACAAATCCCTTTGTAAAAAATCAGGTTACAACAACCATTAGATTAGTTCGAGATCTATCTTGATTGTTAGATATAATCAAGTAGAAGGATAGGAAAAGAAGACCCCATAATATACGAATTCTTGAAACCTTTGAAGTCGTGAACTCCCATCAACCGTCAGATCACGTGGAGAAAATTTGAGTCAGTTCTCAACCGTTGGATCAAACAGTCAACTCTGAAACTAACCACTTCATCGAAAAAGAGTCTGAAACAAGTAAATTTACCCGAAGGTCGAAGCCCCAAAGTTGTGAACTCCCTTCGATCGTCAGATCAGAGGAAGAACAAGAAATCCCATCAACCGTTGATCTGGAGTGAAAATATTCAAACTGTCAGATCGCGCTAAGGAAGATGGTGGTTAACTCTGACATTGACCTACTCCAGTGATAAGCAACTCAGATAAAACAAGAACTCCTGAACCCTGAAGTTCCATAATAAACAAAAGTCATTGGATCAAGATAGTTTAATATCTACAGTGGTAGATATATTCGACACTTCAGGGATGATCGAAGGTTGATATAAAAGTGCAAAACTCCCAGGGCCACGAAGTACCGAAGCCAAAAAATGCAAAGCCATGATCCAGGAGGGAGACATGTGGGAGAAGACAAAGATGAAATGTGACCCAATCATATGGTGACAAGTGTCAAGGTTAATGTGGCATGTTGGCACAGAGGTAGACCCAGCATTCAATGCTTAAACAGTGCACCAACAAAACCTTAACTACCAGCCCTTTCAGCAACACCTGCGAAGCAGATGCAGTCTCACCCAAGATAAAGGTAGGGGGGGTTACATGACTCAAGTGTCTGTAACCAAGATGGGACACAGATTTGTGATTATAACACCTCGCAGAGTACTTAGGGACAACACATATTAATTCATTATCTTTATTCACATCGTAGATCAAACCCTAAGTACAGATCAACGCAGTAACAATGATAACATATAATTCGCACTTAGCATCATAAGTTAGATCTAACACATTCAACATAGACAAAGCACTAAGCATTCATAGATCTATCTATCATTCATTATAATCAATACACTAATCAAATCTATAGCATAAATATCATAACACAAAGAAAACCATCCACACATGTTATACGTGGTTCACCCCAGTGTGGGGCTACGTCCACCAACGACTTCTTCTTCTTTTATTAGTGTGGGGCCACAGAGACAATATTTGCACTAGACAGGTGATCTGTGCACTACGCACTAGATCCACCTTCCAAAAATCAGGTCAAGGCACAGAGCCAACTTTTCTACTAAGAACAGAGCCTTACTCCTCAAGGCATAGATCCAACTCCTCTACTATGAACTCCTTGCTAGGTCCACAAAATGAGTGAGATCCTGCAATCTCAAATCCACCTGGGCGTTCCAAATTTGACCATCCTGTCAATGTCCAAAAAGTGGTCAATCCTGACCAATGTTTCCTCAAAACTTGGTCAAGGGCCAACAGGCCCCCAACACTCAATTGTGACTCGTCCTTAGTCACTCAGATCTGGGTAGTGCTACTTTGAAGGTCTTGAGCTACCTCAACTTGCTGCTTAGCCTGAACTTCATGCTCAACAAACTCCTGGATCATTTTCTCTATAACAGGCCCTTCCAAGCATTGTTCCACTGTCACAACCACTTGGTCCAGTTGCGATCGTTGCCCTTTGATCTCTTCAAACACCATGCAATCTTCCTCCTACACTGGTTGTAGCCTCTGTGTGACCTCCATTACTTTGCCTTGGATGGTAGTAATCTGTTGCTGGGCTACGCATTGTTCTTGTGATCTCTTCATTCTCTCGACCACAGTGAGTGACTTCATCTGCGCTTGTACTGTCAGTTCATGTTTTTGTGCCTCCTGTAGTTGTTCTTCCAACTTCCTAAGATTCGGGTCTTCTGTGAGTCATTCATAGGTCTGCGCACTTCGGTCGCTTAGTTCTTGCATTCTAAGGCGAGGACCTTGATCCTTCCAACTATGCTCTTAGCGGCTTCCTCCCTCTGGTCATGCACTTCCTGTGGAGTGCTAGGTATTTCTTGAAGCTCCAACTCCATTACCCATGCTTGAAGTTGTTGGATGGCCTCAATGAGCTTCATCACTTGGAAATCAACTGCTTCATGTTCCTCCTATGCCGAGCCTGGCATAGACCGAAGTGATTTTATTACCACTTCCTTGATTGCAATTTTTTTTGTGAGTAGCTGGTCCTTTTCCTTCTATATCTACGCTTTGTGTCCCTCGAACATTTCCCAAAACTCATCTCTCTCATTTTCATACGCAGTTACACAGTACCACGTAACTCGCAGTTGCTATGAGATATCCTCTTTCTCTTTATTCAAGGATTCTATAGCATGTTCCTTCTCTTCTTAGACTCACTAAAATCAAGCCTCTGTTGCATCTTCCAATCTTCGAAGTTGGGCGGGTTCATCCCCCAAATTTGTAGTATCTAAGGAGGACGGCGCAGTAGGGACTACACGGACTAAACGAATAGCATCCTACACTTCACTCAACTCCCTTTCTATTCTACCATAGAGTTTGTCCTGCTTCGCTCTATATCTCTGTAGGATGTCCTCAGAAGCATCCTCCATCGCTCCGTGGACTAGGATTATATCATCTTCTGTGAGGGTGGCCTCCATTTTGGGTTTACTGGCGTGATTCTTCTTTCTTGCCGAGGGTTTCTACGAAGAACCCTTCCTCTTCTTCTATGTTTCTATCTCAGTAGGGGGGTCCTTCGACTGTGTAGCTTCTCCTTCTCCTTGTTTTTCTCCTTCTTCCCTTCCTACTTCCTTATTTACTTTGTCTCCTCCTCCTCTTGCAGGCGAGCCAGGGCCACTTTCCTCCGAGGTGTTGTCCTCCTCGTCAGTATCTATGTCTTGGACTTCCTCCTTTTTCTTCTTCCTCTCCACGCTAGTCTGTCCATCATGCTCAGACTGGGTGACCAAGGGGCTTTCGATGATGTCAGGGTTGGAGAGTTCTTCATTATCAACTAGTATAAGGAACTTCATCATCCATTCCTTGGTGATCTCCTCCATATCTTCGTCAATCAGCTTATAGTAGGACTGTAATTTCTCCTTGCTCTCATCCCTGTGCGCAGTGATATAAATGAAGTGTCGATTTGTGTGGAACTTAGATAATGGTCTATACTGGTGTAATGTTCATGGTGTCATGCATGGGAAAGATTCAATAGAAACCTTCAGCTACTGATAATAGGCATGGAATACTACGTTCGACTGCCACTACTTTGACATGTCATCCATGTACCATAGAGTGGATAAATTCGCAGCCAGTGGATCCAAAGGTTCAATATCCAGGAAGGTATCTCCTTCTGGAATTTTCCAGGTGACAAATGCAATCAACACTAGTAACCAGTTGAAATGGAACTCATATCCTTGATCAAGCGCTTCATGACAGTACTTCTCTACATCGTTAACGAGGTAGCTAGCCCAATTCATTTGCATCCCCTCCACACATTTTCCTGCAAGGTCCACCACGAATCCAATGACTTATGTGGGGCAGTTCTTTCTGATGAGCTTGCCAGCTATGAGCTGACAGGCTAGGCACATTGTGCCATCCTGGGTGGAGGCTACCTTGTAGCCTCACTTTCCCTTCTCAACTGCATCATATGCCTCCTTAATGCATTGTTCCAAGGAACGATCTGAGGTCTTCCCTGGGTAGAACTGTTGAGGTTCGGGTCCCTGTATGCTCAGTCCTATGATCAGGTGGATCAACGCTAGATCCACAGTAATGTGCCTGTCGAGCCACATATATCCTCCATGCTAGCACAAAAAGAAGAGTTTAACACAAGCGTTAACCTCCTAATGTCAGCCGAAGTGAGGGATATTCATTACATTCAGTATCATGGGCTGCATGAGCTCCTTAATCCATGGCTGGGAGACTATGCGAGGCTTCTTCCCAATCGTCTTCATCAGATATCTATGAGGCAAGGGCATCGCGTAGTTCTTTCTGACCCCAAGGTTGAAATCATTGTTCTTCAAGGCTGGGATCTGTCCCAACTGGCTTCCTTCTACACATATCCCCTTTGGGATGTACGCGGTGATCAATGTATACTTCAAGTCCTGTGGAATGTTGTCACAGTTAACCGTGCCAACCAAGGCAAGATGCAATCAAGTAAGATCGACAGGATCTGCTTTGCGTTAGCCAATCATCGTGATGCTTACTTCGCTTCTCAGTAGCAGGGTCAGCACATTTCGAGCGACATCTGGTTGAGGGGGACACCTGTAGTCCCCTGGTCGACGATGCCTATACTCCCTCAGGCATAACTTTATCATCCATAAATTTTTTCAGAACCTCTTCGACGGATTTCTTTAGCTTGGTGCACTTGGTTGAAATTCTTGTTGTTAACAAATAAGTCGGGGTAGGTAAGCAGATAGCAGGGTAAACAATAGATGGCGAGGTCTGATAGCACAATTTGAAACACACAATCACTTCTCTATTAGCTTAGATAATCATGAGTGGCAAAAAGTGGTCCCAACACAGCGTCTGACAGGTTAAATAAGCAAGTTTCATAATGGATTCCTCCAATGGGCAAGAATGCCTCAATAATTACGAATCAGTCCATTAGGGTGTGATATCAACGTCCCAGACATGGTCTAGTCACCCATAAATGTGTTTCCTATCCATTCAGAGAGTCTCTCTAACGGTTGGGCTGCCTCCAACGGTCATATAGCTTTGTCGGGGCGAAGTCCCATTCTACGTGGTTCTGCTGTTCTGGCGAGGTTTAGAGCCTACAAGCCTGCCTCCTGTGAAGTCTTCTCTGAAACTTCTTGTAGTTTTTCTAACTTGGCTTTCTTCTTTCTGAGCTTCCTTGCCTTCTTTCATGTGATCTAAGTCTATGGATTCCTCTTTCTATTCTTATTATTATCTTCTCTTAGCGTAATGGCTTCGCGTTGTTGATGAGCTTTCAAAGGGTTCAAAGGTAATACTTATTGTCTTACTATTTCCTGAGTGGATATACTTTCTTCTTGCAAGGATAAGTCCTTCACGCCTTCTTGTGCTCTTTCAACTTTGATAGCTAATTCTCTTTTGTTCTGCTGCTTCGACTCAACTTCTCGTTCTTCTATTAGTTGATCTATTATTATAGCTATGAGATCCCTTAGTTCTTTCTTTTTCTTTTCTGTAGCTTCTTCCTTTTCTTTCCTTCTGGTTTGATCCTTCTCAATCCAAGTCGTTCCTAACAAAAGAGGAAAAGAGGCGATGTTCTCAACAAACCTAATAACTTCAAATTCCTCTTTTGTCGATGTTCCATGGATGATAACATGTACATTAGTAACTCTTCCACATAGGACTATCATGTTTCCTTTAAACAATCATATCCTTCCCAGGGAAGGTACCACAACAGGCTTTCCCAAAATTTCCCAAGTGCTTTCTATCATAATATTCACTTGTGTTTCTTCATCCAAGACATAGTCTATGTCGAAGTCTTCTATTCTTGTACTTATGCACTATTTTTATTTCAACATCTATGATAAACTGGCATCTTTGTGATCATCCATTACTTCTTTTAACTGTACTAACATAGCCTGATATTTCTCTGATTCTTTCTCTTTATGATTCTCTAATATGCTCTTATTTTCTTGACTCATGTTCATTTGTTCAACTTTAGCAATCATCCTTGGACAATCTTCAACTTTATGACCAACAATTTTACAACATAGACAAATAGGACCTGCACCAGGTCATTCCTTAGAAAAATGTCCCAGTCTTCTGCAGTTATAGCATAGTGAATATCCTCTTTTTCTCTTATACGTTCCCCAACTTCTCTTGTACTGTGCACTGGGATCATAGTGATGGACCTACAATCTGCAAAAAAGCTTTCTAGGTTCCTGCATCCACTTATTAGTCCAAAAATTCTTTCTATGCATAGGAATAACATATCTTTCTCTATTTCTATCAAATTCATTCAAATCAAGTCTTTCTTCTAACTATACCCTAGATTTTAGACTAGGACATAATCTATCAAACATACCTAGATTCATACTTTCGAAACAAAATTTTCCGCTTATCTTACTCTTATCAAATCGTAAATATTTTACCTCTTTCAAGATCTTATATCTTTTCTTCAGGTCAAGTTTCTTTATTAGTAAAAAGCTTTGCAAGTCAAGTAGAATATTGAGAACTACAACAGAAGATCTACGCACAAAGCTTCTCTTTTCTTTTAGTTCCTACCAATCACAGTTTCATGTCCTGGCAATGGAATCGTTTATTGGCACAGGGGCAGACCCAGGGTTCAACGCTTAAACAATGCACCAAAAAACCCTAACTACCAGCCCTTTCAACAACACTTGTGAAGTAGATGTAGTCTCACCCGAGGTAGAGGCAGGGGGGGTTACAAGACTCAAGTGTTTGTAACCAAGATGGGACATAGATCTGTGATTATAACACATCACAAAGTACTTAGGGACAACACATATTAATTCATTAGATTTATTCACATCGTAGATCAAACCCTAAGTACAGATCGACACAGTAACAATGATAGCATATGCTTCACACTTAACATCAGAAATTATATCTAACACATTCAACATAGACAAAGAACTAGGCATTCATAGATCTATCTATCATTCATTATAATCAATGCACTAAGAAGATCTACAACATAAATATCATAACACAAACAAAATCATCAACACATGATATACGTGGTTCACCCAAGTCTGGGGCTACATCCACCAACGACTTCTTCTTCTTTTATTAGTATTCAATCTCTTACATTCCTTTGCTTCTATGCACTAAGCCACAGAGCCAAACTTCACACTGGACAAGTGATCTGTGCACTGCGCACTAGATCCACCTTCCCAAAAGCAGGTCAAGGCACAGAGCCAACTCCTCTACTAAGCACAGAGCCTTACATACACAGTCTTTTGCACCAAGCAACTTAGAAATACTTGCCTCTTGCACTTAGCTACATACTACTACTTTTTTCACTTAGCCACTTCCTAAAACCTTTCTTTTCTCCTACATTACATCCTTACATATTTATACATTTACAAAAAGACCTAATAATGGGTAAACCTATGGGCCAAAATACCATAACCTATTACATAAACCCTAATGAACCCCTTTATGGGTCCACATAATGAGTGAGATCCCGTGGTCTTAGCTCCACCTGGGCGCTCCATCTTCGACCAGCTTGTCGATGTCCAAAAAGTGGTCAATCCTGACCAATGTTTCCTCAAAAATTGGTCGAGGGCCAACATGGCACATAAGAAATATGAAATTCATGAATCAGGGTGACATGTGGAACATATACTATGGGTCCACGTCAACCTAGGTGACATCAGCATACCACGTCACTCCAAGACAACAACCTCCAAGGATGTCCATCTTCTCCTACCAGCAAAAATGCCCGAAGCTTCGAAGACCAAAGCCGTGAACTAATGGTGTACATTGATCTAAGATCCTCTAGGATATCACATGACCGTTAGATCAAGCACAGTGGAAGAATAGTGTAAGCATGAGATGTTAACCTACAACAAGCGGTCATCATCATTTTATGACTTATTTGGTAGGTAAACCTCCAGAGGAATTGAACTACTTCAGAGTTCTAGTAACCTAGAGTCTCGTAGTGCCGAAGCTCCAAAATAAGATCTGATCATTCATTGAGGAGGAAGATCCAAGGTCAATATCCAAAAGTACAAAAGTACGTGAATGAAGATTGACTTGGTGGAGGTAGCGCACAATAATCTGGACCATTAAAGTTTATGGACACACATCAACTTGAGATTAAATTGCACATTGGCCAAGTGTTAAAGCTCCACTATGTTGAAAGAGAATGGACCTTAGATCTTAACTCCTGATTAAGTCATGATCGTTGATTTTGTTGAAGCCTCTAGGTGAGCCAGGATCATCCATTCAACCAAAGATTAAAATCGATCATTCGATATACTAGTGAATAGAGTATACTCACTTTGGTGAAATTTACTCCGAAAGAATACAAGGTTTGCAAAATCCAATAATCCTGAATACCTGGAGAGCCAGAGCTCCTGTTTTCCTAAGTCTACAATGATAACTCCTAGTCATGTGAAGGTTCTTAAAGAAACTCGAGAGCCAAATTCAATAACTACACAAAAAAAATGAGTTTATCCCTTGGTTGTTAGCCGAAGGGCATATGACAAATATGTCAATAGGGAGTTCTTATATGTACTTCGATGAAGTTTACTTCGGGAATTATTACTCTGATAAAATTGAAGAAGGCCAAATTCTAGAGGACTTGGTTCCAACATTGGTCTCGTGATAGAGGAATAAGGGTGAAAGAAGAGGTGCTATGAACAACACTTAAAATGGATAAGCCTGTGGTTTTGAGCTTGCAGTCATTTGAACATTGGGTTGAAGGAAGTGCCTCATACATATTTGATTTTTGTAAACAACTTAAGGTATGTAGAGTAATTCAACAGAGATTAACACCATAACAATACAAAGAGTCGTTAAAAGGTCGAATATGATATGTTGGTGAACTGAGGACGCAGGAGAAGCATGAGAACGATATAATGAGTCGGTCCATATTTGTGATTAACTCATGAGGAAAAAATTTGAATCAATATTAATTATTTAAATGAAGAGGTGCAATGGTTCATGTCAAAAAGACACAATGGTTCAATCCTATACCTGTTGAAATACTATATAAACCAGAAGTGGTGGTGAATCTAAGTGTGTCTTGGTGGAT
>ML777403.1:663394-680146 GCA_009831015.1 Picea engelmannii | reverse complement strand
TGGATTGAATGGAAGTTCATTCTATTAGGTTGGTGCATGTTTACAAGATGAGTCTTGTTATGAGGGTTGGATTCCTCACATCTTAGTTGGATATGAGATAAACAAGATGGGTCTTGTTATGAGGGTTGGATTCCTCATTTCTCAGTTGGATCTGAGAACTACAAGTTGGGTCTTGTATCAGAGAGTTGGATCTCTCATATTCGGTTGAAGTCAAAGATATTAAAGGATTGACTTTATATGTATTCATACAAGTTAAATAAATAAAAGAAATATATTATATCTACTTCATATAGTTTGTGTTTTAGCTATTTATGAATTATTAATTGAACTACATATCTTATTCAGTTAATTTAGTTAATCTATGAAAGTGTGAAAAGTAGCCAAAATTTCCAGAAACTAATTCACCCCCCCTCTCAATGTGAAGTGTATATTTCAACAAAAAGGTAATAAATTCAATAGATAGACTATGTGCACTATTGTCAAAGTCAAATTTATTTTGGAATTGAAGACCTGAATGTCAGTATCTATATTGTGATTCAGTTGTTTTGGTACTATTATTCAAGCAAATGAAATACAAATTTTTCAAGCCATTATTATCCTTCTTTTAGATTTATCTATGGAAGGAATGTTTACATTCTCTATTTTTGCACTATTGTTAGAATATTCGAGAATTTAATGTGTTTATTTCATTTGTGATTGAATTTGATGAGATTGATATTTTATTAAATATGAGCATGTAGAAATCAAATTTTCAAATAACTATTTATTTGAATAATTTAATTTCTAATGAATGTTTAACCACTATTTCCTTTTAGAACTGTTTTTGAATGTTAAACAACTTATTGTTTTTCTCATATTTAACCATTATTCTATGATCCTGGGATACTTTATTTTTAGTTAAAAATTTTAATTAGATTACATTTAAATTAGCTTCATTTCATCATATCTTCCAAATAAAACTTTGATCAATATTGGATCAACCTTGGGGTTTATTTCAAAATTGTCTTTAGTGGGAACCGGTCCCACATTCTAGTGATAATTTCCATCCCAAACGAGTATAGGCCTAATTGGGGCTTTGATCGAGAAATTTCTATACGTTAGCTACTAGGAATTTTTCTAGGAATCAATATTTTGGTGCTATAAGGAGGGCATTTGATAATAAATGGCATGTAGAGCTCCACACAAGATTGATACCCATTCAAGAAGATCACCATCACCCTCAAATCCTCTCTTAGAGTCAATCTCTAATACCCCTTCCAAGATAATTCCTCCAACATTAGGGATTGGCTTACCTGAGTCATCTTCTCATACCGGATTTGTAGAAGTTACACAACCAATTCAACAAGAAATCACAAATTCTGGGATCACTCAAGAGTTACCACAAAAAAAATCTTATATTTTGAGAGTACTTATGAAACCCTACCATTGTATTAGGGTATTGTGATTCAATCTATTCGTCAGATCCTTGATCAACGAATATTGGATTTTGTAATTTATGAAGAAATTGTATTAGATGATCTGCCTCAGTTGCAAAATATTGGAATATTGATAAGAGCAAAAAGTAAAAAATATTGAAAAGGAACCAATTTACTATATCATACCAGCTAAGGGTAAAAAGACTCGATTAGAATACTTGCCTAGTCCTCCTTTTATTATAAGATCTAATCCTATCGCAACCCATAAATTATGGCAAGACAATTATTGCTCAGAAAGTGAATAGTTGGTATTAGGCACAGCCCCAATATTAACACCTTTGGGAAGCCCAACTTATCAACCTTTTCCATCTTGTTCAACATTTCTTGTCTCACAAGGAACTCCTCGAAAGACTACAACAAGAATTATGGCTGGAGCTAATCAACCTAGAAGACCTTGGTTAACCTTAGAAGGAGTAAATGTTCCTAGTGATCAACATGACTTACCTAAACATATAGAAAAATTCTTTCCCAATTTTGATCCCAACAACAGAGACTCGCCTAAGGATCATATCAATAAATTCATGTTGGAAGTCAATCTAATGAAAGTGGAACACGAAGAAGTAGTATGCCAATTATTTCCTTATACTTTTGAAGGAGAGGCATCTACTTGGTATTTCTCTTTGACAACAGGGTCAATAACCAGCTGGTATAACTTTGAAAAACTATTCATGAAAAAAATTGGTGATGAAAAGTCCCTAACCTCTTTAGTCCTTGAATTATCTAGAATAAGAATGAATGGAAAATAGAAAATTAAAGATTTTAATCAAAGATTCATGGCCTTGCTAAATAAAATACTTGAAGATTCATGGCCTCCAACTAATGTTCTTCTTGAATTTTATACCACTTCTCTCCCTTCCTCAATCATTATTTTTGTTAAAAGGGAAGCCAAAAATACATTAGA
The DNA here is from genome assembly GCA_009831015.1 of Picea engelmannii. Taxonomy (NCBI): domain Eukaryota; kingdom Viridiplantae; phylum Streptophyta; class Pinopsida; order Pinales; family Pinaceae; genus Picea; species Picea engelmannii. Next base: position 677,770 of record ML777403.1, on the reverse strand, counting down.
TGAAACTATGCAAGAGACTTCGGATGTGGAAATGGACATTATGAGCATAGTCAACAAAGTTGCAGTTGAAGATAGAAGAGCCTTACCTCCCACTAAGAGAGTTACACTCAAAGATGAAAAGAAACATAAGGAGACTCTAGACTTTGAAAGCCTACATAAGATAGTTAAAAGTCTCGCTAATGGCATCCTGGACATTAATAAAAATGTAGCAAAAGAATCAAAATCTAAAAGATCATAGAGACATTTTGTTGAAAGAAAATTTCCATCTCCTGGTAATCATATTTTTGTTGCCAATGATGAAGAAGAATAAGAACAAGAAGAAGAAAATGATGATGATAATGTTGGTACCTCTGGGGTAAACCTCATCTAGGACATTGTTGATGGTGTTATTGATGAGGAGGAAGATATACCCTACAAAGAAGTAAATATATCTACCCTACAAAGAATTAAATGATGTTCAAACCATAAGTAAAGGTCCTCCTGCTAGTACCTCAGCCCCATCTCCTGCTATTTCTTTTAAGAAAACCTTACCTCAAGACAAACCACTCACCAAGAATTCAGTGGTATCAGATCAACTTGACTATGATTTGGTTGAAGACATGAAGAGAACTAGGGAAAATATTTATTTTTATGAATTGAAAAAACTAAAACAAAAGAGAAACAATTTACTTAAAGAATTAGATAGTAATAATGTTGAAAAACAAACTACTACAGTTGTAAATAAAGATAAAGAAAAAATTTCCCAAAATTCAACGTCAAATAAAAATAAACAAGCCAATGTCAATGATGTACTAATAGGAGATAAATATAACTCTCACAGACCACCCTTTCTTTTAACTTTTGAAATTTTCTACAAAAATGTATACAACTATTTGGTAGACTTGGGAGCTTCATTGAATATAATGCCATATTCTGTTTGTAAGAAAATCAATGTTGAACCACAAAAGTCTACCATATAGATTGTACAGCAAGATAGAACAAGAGTTAAGGTTTTAGGTGAACTTAAGGATGTATTTATTCAATTATATTCTAATCCCGAAGTTCATCAAACGATATACATCATTGTTGTTGACATTCCAAAATCTTATGGATTTCTTCTAAGCAAGGACTTGTCTGAAAAGCTTCATGGTTACTTTTCCACAGACTGGTCTCATTTGTGGTTACCATACAATGGTAAACCCAATCAAATCATAGTGGATCATTGGAAGCATATGGAACATACTATGACTGATATTGATGGTGAAAATGAGCCAGTAATGTTTTCAAATTCCATTTTAGGCAACTATTGTGTTGACTCATTTTTTTGGAATTTTATTGCAAAAAGTTCACCATTCATGGATTCGTCCTTCTAGTCCGAGGTTGTAAATTTATCTCAAACTAACTCTTCAAAATGTATAGATTTTGTTTCTAATAATTTAGAGTTAGTTGTAAATAATGAATTTTGGACCTTATTTTTTTATGGCTCAAAATCTAAAGAGTGTGTTGGAGATGGTTGTGTCTTGCAAGATCCCAATGGTAACATAACTATGTTATCCTGCAAATTGGAGTTTCAATGTATGAATAATGTAGCCAAATAGGAAGAATTAATCGGAGGTTTGAAAAATACTATTGATTTGAATGTTAAATTCATTAAGTTTTATGGTGATTTGAAGATTATTGTCAAATAGGTAATGAAATACTATCCATTGTATTGTCAAATACCAACAACTTGTTTTGGACTTGTTACCACATTTCACTGCTTTTGAGATCAAATTTGTTCTTGGAGCTCAGAATTCAGATGCATACTTACTTGCTAATGTTTCCTCAAAGTTAATTCCCTCTGAGGAATTTTCTCATGATAGATTTTCAATTGAGTTATTGTTTAGGCCATCTGTTCCTGACAACATAACCAATTCGAGAGTTTTTAATGATGATGAGCATATTATAAGTTTTATTACACAAAAAGACACATATAAGGACTTGTTGATATAAAATATTGTTTTATGGTCTTTGAGTCAACCTCAAGAGGATAAAATCCCCCTGCATTTTTAACAGGTGGTACTCCTCTACTTTCAAATTGCATTAAAAAATATAAACAATGCCTGAGAAGGACCAGGCTTATTTAGAATAAATATTCACATGTGAAGGATACCTGATATTGGACCAAGTAGCTTATGAAAGGAAATAATTATAATATATTACAGAATTCATAAACCAATAAAGTATAAAGATAGACATAATGACATTTCCATCACAACATTCATTAAGACATAACATAATATCCAAGAAAGGAGATAAGAAAATATGGACCACATAATGGAAGAGAAATTTAAATGATCATTTCATCAGGAAAAAAAAAATATTATTGATCCAGGTGGAAATTAGTGGCCTCCCACCTATTCCACTGGCTCAAATTACAGTTTCCATCTTTTCATTTTTTCTACAGTTTTTTCGGGTCCCAAACTTTTGGGGTCATTTTGAGGCCCTAAACGACGTTTTAACGACTAAGGAACACCCAATAGATATTTGTTGGGATATAATGAACCGTTAATAATGCGTACTCCTTGTCTATAAATTTCTAATGAGGTACCAAATTCCCCTAACAAAGATCATATGAAAAAGTTTCACCTTCAAGAAGTTGACCTATCAACTACCCCCATCGGGGCCCACAAACCTTTTGGCATTTCAACTTCCAGGGCGAGGGTTTTGGATGTTTAGGGTTTTCTAATTTATTATTTATATTGAAATTTCGAGCCTCATTCTAATCATCTTCTTTTGAATGAGCGTAGCCAACACATCTCTCTTTAGAGATAAGCTACCACCATTCTAGCTAGATTGTGTGCTTTGCATTTTACAGTCTTTTGTATTCGAGACAGTCATTGATAGATTTTTAGTTTTACTGTTTTATTGTATTACTATATTCCTTGCAATATCTCTGTGAATCTCCTTTTTATATCTCTTTTATATTTTTTCCTTCATTTCGTTATCGAAATAATCTGGATCAGTGGTATCAAAACAATCTTCTCCTTGTCGTTCTTAGTGCATTTCCCCGACGAGGTTAGGGTATAGAGAGTTGGATTTCAATATTTTTTCTCTTGAGGAAAACTAGCCTATCTCACCAAAGAAACCTCCCATGGAAGAAGAAAAAAGGGACAATGGAGTAGGATATCCTATCAAATTTTTTCTCGAGGAAGCCCTCACATGACATAGGAACGACATGATGGATAATTTCACCCATATCCTTCGACGGCTACAAACAACAATGAAGGCACCTTCAACTAGTAGTCACTTCGGAGGTGCGACGCCCTTTAAGGTACAAGTTAAATTTGATATTCCTTTATTTGAAGGCCAGATAGACATCGATTCTTTGGAAAAATGGTTAAGTTTGCTAGAGGGTTATTTCTTTGTCCAAAAATTTTCCAATTATTGGTTAAGTTTGCTAGAGGATCCTCTTGGATGGCTTTTGTTGATGCCCTCAAGGAACAATATTACCCTGTTGGAAACTATGATGACCAATATACAAGATGGACCACACTGCATCAAGAGAGGGGCCAAATAGTGCTGGAGTTCACAAATACCTTGCATACCTTGCACAACAAGTTGGATATCAAAGAAAAATGGTTAAGTTTGCTAGAGGATCCTCTTGGATGGCTTTTGTTGATGCCCTCAAGGAACAATATTACCCTGTTGGAAACTATGATGACCAATATACAAGATGGACCACACTGCATCAAGAGAGGGGACAAATAGTGCTGGAGTTCACAAATACCTTGCATACCTTGCACAACAAGTTGGATATCAAAGACTCCGAGGGACATCTGGTTCTAAAATATCATGAGGCTCTACATAGGTACATCTAAACTAAAATGGATTTTCCAGACATCTCGTCATTAGGAGCCGCTTATCGATATGTTGTAAAAATTGAGAAAAAATTTAAGCAACTGAACAAGTGGGAGTTTGGGTCTACGAATACGCAAAAATTGAAGTATGGTAAGGGTGGCCCTAACTCCCAGGGAAAAGGACAAAGAAAATATTTTCAGTCCAAGGACAACCAATCCAAGCCACCAAGAAAGAAGGGTAATGGGAAGTTGAATAAGGACACTAGAAAGTGGTGTGAGTTCCACAAAATCCCTTGGCACAATACTGATGAATGTTTCTCCAAACAACCATTGTTGGTTGAGATGAAAGTCAGAAGGTTGGATGCTGACTTAGAATTTGATTCAGAACCAGAAAAGGGAAAATGAATCATTGATGTATAACCCAGTGTCACCATCACTAAAATAAAAGTCTTGCTAGCACTTGAGATGTTCTAATGGCCGCCTTAGAACTATGCCAAACACATATTGAAATTGATTATAGGGTTTTAAGTGGTATTGGTGGATCAGGTGGACAAGGTTAAGAAGAACACGAAGCACAAAACTGGAATTGATGTGTGTAATTTCAGTGATTAGTGATCAAGGCCATTGGGTATGAGTCATTTGTCCATATTCTGTGGATCACAGGGAATTGAGATAAATATCAGAAAAAATGGTCATCATAATGAAATATGAAAGAACAAGAAAACAAACATGAATCACAAAGAGACCTATGCTAGATTGACTTTTCACATTCATGAGATATAATATCCACTAAATAGAAATGCTTTCTGAAGAATGGATAATGATACTTGAACATATCACACAAATTATAGGAAAATACAATGAGGCTTCACTGCATAAGAATCTACTATTTGTGGACAACCATTGATGCTCAACAACTATAATTTATTCAAGTAAAAGAGTAAAAATGAAATAAGAAACAAAGACTCTTATAGACTAATAATAAATCTCTCAATAATCTTGATAAAAATGAATGATAGAGGCATATTCCCTCATGATTACAATAATGAACACATAGTCTTCCTGTCGAAAATCTATCTTTGGGACATTCTTGATCGAACCCCCCACCCATCTACATTCAAAATCCTAGAATTTATAACCATTTACAATATCTAGGCTGTTATTAGCTTTAGGGAATAAAATCTATCAATAAACCAAAAATCAAAGGAATCTTTGACTTGTGGCAAGAGATTTGGAGTTTCCTAATCTTCTTCCTTCTAATCTAGAACTGCTAGAGTGAATTCCTGGAAATATGTGAAATTTAGAAAAAAACAATGTTTCAAATATCAACCCAAAGATCTCAAACCCTTCCTTATTTTTGGAAATCGCTTTCGCTACTCCTAATTGGGCACTTTATGGAAAAAACCCATGTTTTAGATTTTTTAAATTTCTCATAATTTGGTCAGAAATCACGCCAGAAGTTGGTTTCTAAAATAGTCACATACAAAAATTTTGGTAGTGCATTTGAATTTTCATGTATGGAGGTCGCTAGTGAAAGTTCTGAAACAGTTTTCAATAGTGCTAATTTCTTGTAGCTTTAAAAATCTTATGTGTTTGGTTATGGTAGTGCTACCACAAGTCTTCAAAACTTTAAACCACGGACTAGACCAAACCAAACCAAACTGACCTAGTTCTGTAAACAGATCATATTGTCTCAATAATAATTTGGAGAAGGTAAGAAAATTTTGTCACTACAAATTATGTGTTAACAAGTCCAACCAGAGGAACTAGAGGAGCCTGAAGAAGGGGAGCTCCTCTTCCACTCACAGATGTGGGTGAAGGGGACCCCACTCTATTTCATTGTTGACAACAATAGCTATAAGAATTTAATCTAAGAAGAGGTTGTCAATAGGTTGAACCTAAAAATGATGCCACATCCTTAGCCATACGCCATTGGTTATCTCAGCCAGAGACAAGACATTGGTGTTAGCCAACAATGTCACCTACACTACGACATCAAACCTTTCAAAGATAAGGTGTTGTGTGATGCCCCCCCACTTTGAAGTTTGTGATGTTTTATTAAGACAACCATATATATGGAAGCATCATGTTGTTTGTGAATCTAGGCCCCATAGTTTCATTATTACTTCGGGAGATCAACTCTACAGGATACCGGAGGCAATCCCAACTACTACGGTCTTGTTGATCTCCGTGAAGCAGTGCAAAAAGGCGGTCTCTCAGACTGGGAGATTCATTCTCTTTATGGTTTGATCAGAATGTGAATGGAATGTCACTATTATCACTGAAAAATTGTTCTTTACAATACATGAAATGGTTGAAGACAATACTAGCATGACACATTAATCAACACACCTCAAGCATTTACAAAACCTATTCAACAAGCAAAACTATGAAAATGTTCATTGAATTTCAGCACAAATTTCTCAAGCCTTACTCGTGCACATCTGCGTCAACCAAAATAACGTTGAATGCACACATTGCACATACTGTGCAACTGTCTCCAAAAGAACCCACACAGATGCGGAAACGATGCATTAATGCATTTGTTCAGGTCTCAACCACTTCCAAGTCAAAGTGTACCATGACAAGACCACAAGATTGGCCTGAAATCTTGCCTTGGGGCTACTGAAAGGATGTGAAGTACCTTCAAATATCTCTCATTCACACTATGATCAAGCTAAGAAAAATATTTCATTGGTCCTATAAATACATGACCATGGTGTGCATACAAAGCGAAGAATTTTGAGTATTTTTATGTTGTTCAATTTGTCTTAGAGAATCCATCTTTCTCCTAGAACTGTTTGAGCATTCATAACAAGTGTTGCACTTCTCTCCTCTTGAGAAGTCCAACAATCAAGTCTTCACTATTGTATTTCCATTTTAATCCATTGTTAGAAGAGAAAAATGTTTGTATTTTGGGGACTCAAGAGCCCTCCCAAGGAGGAAGAGGGGACTCATAAGTCCCATTTTCTCCTAGGTGTTATCAATATGAAGACCACTTTCCATTGGTAGCTATCCCTTTATCTCATTTGCAAATTTGTGTTTGATGTTATATGTTTGGAAAATATGTTTGTATAATACCCTATTTTTAAGTCCTAGATGAATAATGTATTTTGTTTATTTATGAAATGGCAGAGTGCCTGTAAAGTTGAAAATGACAGAGAGCATAAGAAATGTAATACTTTGAATAATAATAATAATAATACATCGTTGGATGCAAGAAAAACAAGGACAAGAGTTATAGGAGGTTATGATTCCATGAGAGAGGGGGATAAGGGGATAAGCCTTTTATTACATATTATTTTTACCCATCCTTTATTTAGTCGAAAAAGAGGGGCCATGTGAACTTCTTGGGGAGGCCACATTATTCCTTGGCATGTCAATTATATAAACCATGTTTTGGGCATTGAAGGGCGTTGGCCATTCATGGTTAATTCATTTTTCTTTTCATTTCATTCATTATTTATCTCTCTTGTTCTGGGTATGGGAATGGGAAACCAATTGCTAGGGTAGTGAGCCATGGCTGGTTGGAAGTAGAAACTACTAGTGTTTTCCAGTAGAGAATGGATTTCTATGTGCATAAGATTGTTGGCAGTTGTGAAAATATTGTCCATAATTGAGAATCATTGTAGTTTCCAGCATTGATATTTCCTAATGAGTAGCACTGGAGCCATGGGAAGAAGTGGAACATATTGAGGGATTTCATTGAAGAGAAGGGTGTTCACTTCTTTGAATTGTGAAGGATGAAGGGAAAGAGAGTTGGTAAACTAGGATGGTTGTGTAGTTGAGAAATTGTGAGAGTTTGATTGTTGACTAGCTTGGGAAACTAAGAGTCGGCCTAGGACCCGTCCTTGTGGATTCATAGCCTAGGCTCATGGATGGCATATTGAAAAGAATTTATGGGCAATGGAGCCTAAGGTTAGGTGGAATGTATGATTTTTGTAGCCAACTGGTGGATTGTTTCTTTAAAATATAATTTCTCTTTGTGTTTCTCTGTAATTTATATTTCGTTGTGTAATTCATCTCTATGATAAGTTTATGACTTTCTTGTTATTGCTAATTGTTGGGCATGGAGTTTTTAACATTCTTTAAAGTCATGCATGTTTCTTTTTAATTGCATGTGCATGTAGTATGTTCTTTATTCATATAATGGTATCAATAATTCGAAATCGCCCAGGAAGGTGAATTTTAGAGGTAAGCGAGCAACGAGCATGTTACAAATTAGTATCAAAGGAAATTATTTTCGATTGTTGGTATGAGTACGTTAAAATTTTACTTACAAAATAGGTTTAAAGGATCACCAAATTTTAGAATATGCAATTCTAGTTTGGGTCATGAAATCATCAATTTTGGAGCGGTAGAAAACCTAAAAATGGTAAATCTTGGTAGAGGGTATTCTAAATAGGAAAAGATATATAAAATTAAACTAACTAAAAAATACAAGGATGTTTTTCTATGGTCGTATGATGATATTAAAACTTATGATATGTGGATCATCCAACACACCATCCCTATGAATAAGGATGCCAATCCATTCCAACATAAACTCTATAGGATGCATCCTTCCCTAGAACCCCATCATAATGTCTCTAATCCGAAACCATTTGTAATTGTACATATAGGCTAGTGAGCCATTGGTACTGATTGTTAATGTAAATGTACATATAGTATGGTGAACCATTAGCACTAATATTTGGTGTTGCGTACACCTGGGTAAGTGCGCGAAGAAGTTTTATCAAAGACATGGTGTGCACATTTCATGGTATTGTGCGCACCTGGGTAAGTGTGCATGGTTATACATCAAAGAAAGGGTGTGCACATTTCATAGTGTTGCACACACTTGAGTAAGTGCACGGGAATGATATGGGATTGCACACCAAGCCAAGTTATATATATATGTATATATATGGTTGTATATGTATTAAAGTCAAGGAGCCTGTGTGATTATGAGGCTGGTGAGCCGGGATGCAAATAGGCCAGTACACCTATCCATGTAAATGTAATCAAAATTATTAATATAATATTACATCACTATGGGCAGTCAGACTAAAAAAAAATAGAAGGGGGGCTAACTCCACCGGAAAAGGGAAAAGGGGGTGGGACTTAAGTCCTAGGGAATATTTTAATAATATTTCTGGAAAAGTGTAATTTATGGATAATTATTTTATCCTAAGTTCCCGAGGGTAGGGAACGAGTCACCAAGTGGCCTAATATACTTCTAAAGGTGACAAGTGTCGAGTTGAAGGCATGTAATATATATTTTTGGCCTTATTGTATTTTTTGGGGGGATTATCCATTATTCATTATTCACTCTTGTGCACAAAAGGGGGTTGGTCTAGGGAGAGGGTGACTATTACCTTATTTGCATAGAAGATATTCTAAGGGGTTTTTATGTATTGTAATCAGTTCTTTTACATCGATGAGGTAGGTTTTCAAGCCCTTGAGCGGTCTCTCTGGGTGAGATATTTTATCTTGAAGAAGCAGGTGGTCAGGCCTGTGAGTAGTCTGTCTGGGTGAGATATTTGTTGTTGAAGAAGTGGGTTGTCAGGCCCATGATAATACACTCCAGGTGATATTTTTTTTGGGAATTTCTCCCTGGTGCACTAAGCATTAGTCATAGGGATCATAGACTTACTTTTTGGCCTGTTGCTAGTAACCCTAGAAGGGAAGTGGGGCAGCCAAGAGACTATTGAGAAGAGAAAGGGTGGTAGGTGCGTGGGAATGAGAGATTGTAGGCTAGTTGCAGTAGTGGGTACCTTTGACTGAACAATTATGTTGAGAATCAGAACTTATCCTGTCACTAGGAACCCTTTATTCCCTAGTGGAGTCAAGCCCCAGCTTGGGGGTGAACTATTGTTGAAGATTATGAGCAATAGAGTCTATGGTTGGGAGGAATGTTTGAGTTTTGCGCGCAGTTGGTGACTTTCATAAAAGATAAGTGTTCTTTATGTTCTTGTCTCATTTACTCTGTGCTTATTTATCTATGTTTTATATGGGTTAATTATTGTATGTTGTCGCATATAAGTAAATGTTGTTTTTTTTTTAATGTTGCTTGCACATGTAAGTGTGATGTTGATATCCATTATTGTAGGTGTGCATGAGTATGTCGAATGTTGATATTATTTCTTATTAATTTAACCTTATGATATTGGTCATGAGTCTTTGAGGAAAGGATTAAATGGTCGGGTGTGTAGGAAAATTTCTTGTGTGCATATGAGGTTGGAACTCATGTGTGTGTATATGGAAATAGACCATACACACAAGGAAATCAGAATTGGCATGTGATGCCAAGGTGGTTATGTGCACGATAGTGCTATGTGATCAATATACTTGTGCGAAGTTGTTTGAGTTACTTCTGTTTCTTAAAGTTGTGCTAAAATGAAAAATTCAGTGTGGCACGACTCAATTGAGGTTGAATGCACTACTTCAAGTGATACTGCGCAGACTAGTGTTTAGATAGAATCTATGCAGTGGATTTTCATATTAGATTTGTTCAATAGTATTTTGAGTGTTATTACAATATGGTTGGTTCAAAGTTGCATTAGTTGAGATTGTGTGACATGGCCCAGCCTGGGGTGGTTGGGGATGTTACATTCTAATATCAGAGCTATTGGTTCAACATTGGACTTGTGTGGGCAAAAGATCAACTAGAAGCATCAGAGCTCCAGTTTCAACATTTTGCCCACATGAGATTATTTCTACTTAAGGAAACAATCAGGCTAGTAAATGACTGAGTGTGGAATTTCAACATGGCCTTGGTTGTGCATTAAATAAGAATGCGCAAATGTGCACACTAAATATATGATATTGCGGAGTGAAACATTGGAACTGCACAGTAAACAATGGTGCATGGGTGTGCACATTAAAGGTTTGGGGATCTGCAGAAAAAAAATTTGGTGCATGTGTATTACTAATATGTAGTGTACAAGTTAAAAATTTACATCGCACATTGGTGTGTGTTAAATACTAGTGCGCACACGGGCTTTGAAAGAAGGGATTCTAAAAAGATGGTGCAGATTTTTCATGAATTTGACTCATGAATTCATCTAATAAGTCTTGTTTCCTACACATTTTGTAGAATTATCAATGATTAGAGTAGGAAAAAATCAACACAGAAGGTCAAAAGCATGGAAGATGCACAAAGGACTTGTAGTTCTAATGATGAATTCAGAGATCTGTATGTTGGTTTGGGTGTTGATGGTACATAATCCAAGGAAGAGCACATGAACTTGGTAGAAACCATAAAGGTACTGCAAAAAGATGTCCAAAGTTATAAAGTTGATAATGAAAGGATTATGAGATCCAATGAGCAACAATATGACTTCAATGTCAAGTTGATGCAGATCCTAGACAAAATAGAAAATAAAATGGATAAGAAGACAAAGTCAAGTAGGTCAAGAAGTCGCAAGTCTCATGATGATAAAATAAGAGAAGAAAGAAGTGATGATAGGAATCATCACCACTCACCAAATCATTGATTTAGGAAAGCACATAGTATATCAAGTACATGTCCTGTCAAGAAGCATAAGAGAAGGACTAGGATGGACGATCTACTGGGAGAAATGAATAAGATCAAGCCTCCTACCTTTGATGGTGAACATAAGAAGGATGAAGATGCAGAGAATTTATTGTTGGGTATGAGGAAGAACTTCTAGTTGCATAACTATTATGCACACGCAGAAGGAATAATTTCCATCTATCAGTCAAAAGGAAAGACATCAATGTGGTGGGATCAGTTCATGCAAGTGCAACACATTGATGAGAAGAAGGTTACTTGGAGGTATTTCAAGAGGTATTTCCAAAAGAAATTCTTAACAAAGCGGTATTATGACAAGAAAATGGAGTTATTTGAACTTAAGATTGGGAGTATGATGATAGATGAGTATGAAAGGATATTCTTAGAGCTATGGAAATAAGTTGCATTAATCAAGGATGAGCAAGTTTAAATTCAAAGGTATCTGAGTGGGTTTCCCTAATTTATAGATACAGTATGATGACCCTACGAAATTGGAGGAAACCATAAGCCATGCTAAATGTCTTTATGAGAAGCAAAGGGGAAGACCGACTTTCCAAAAGGCTTGGGAAGATAAGATGAAAAGCAAGGTGGATTAGAGGAAGAAGGGGGATAAGCCACCATTTTTCAAAAATACTGCACAAGGACATCAAACTCTCAAAGAGCCCAGAATGATGGAGATAGTGGAGAAAAAGTCATATTGGAAACAATCTATTCAATGTTTGAATTGTGGTGGAGATCATATGCGCAGATATTTCCATCAAAGAGGTGATAAAGTGAGGATTGCATACAATGTATAGCAAGCTGTGACAGTTGAGGACATGGGAAAAATGTACCTAGAATTTACGCATCCTTGAATAACAATCAAGCTAAGTTTCATTCACACATGATTGAAGTGGAAGGTAAGATTAATGATCAACCCATTGTTATTTTATTGACTCAGGAGCTAGTCATAGTTATCTAGATCCTAAGATGGTGGAAATATTTCAATTTCTAAGGAGCAAGCTTAGAAAATATTGGTTAGTGTAATTAGCTATAGGAGAGAAAAGGAAAATTAATGAAATGGTTAAGACATGTCCAATGGAGATGAATGGACTGCACACAAAGGTTGATTTAAATATCATGCCTTTGGGCTCGTATGATTGTCTCATTGGAATGGATTGGTTGGATGAGAACCATGCTATCCTGGAATGTTACAATAAGGAATTTACTTGCTTGGATGAGGAATGAAACTTAAGAACAATTCAAGGAATTCCAAGGGTTGTAACTATCATAGAAATTTTAGCCTTGCAATTGAAGAAAAGATACAGGAAAGGATGTCAAGTATTTGTAGGGCACATGGAAGAGGCACCTAAGGATAAAGTTCAAATGTTGAACATTGTGCAATACTAAAAGAGATACTAGGGTTGCCACTGAAAATAAATATTGGGGTTGGTAGTATTGAAATATTTGGTGTTGTGTACACCTGGGTAAGTGTGTGAAGAATTGTTATCAAAGATAGGGTGTGCACATTTCATAGTGTTGTACACACTTGTGTAAGTGTGCATGGTTGTACATAAAATAAAGGGTGTGCACATTTCACAGTGTTGCGCGCACTTGGGTAAGTGTGCGTGAATGATATGGGAGTGTGCACCAAGCCGAGTTATATATATGTATATGTATTGAGGTCGAGGAGCCAGTGTAATTATGAGGCTGGTGAGTTGGGATGCAAATAGGCCACTGTGCCTATCCATGTAAATGTAATCAAAATTATTAATATAATATTACATTGTTGTGTGGAGACAAACTCAGAATAAAATATATGGGGGGATAACTCCACCGAAAAATGGAAAAGGGGGTGGGACTTAAGTCCTAGGGAATATTTTAATAATATTTTCGAAAAAGTGTAAGCTATGGATAATTATTTTATCCTAAGTTCCTCAGGGTAGGGAACGAGTCACCAAGTGGCTTAATCTACTTCTGACGGTGACAAATGTTGAGTTGAAGGCATGCAATATATATTTTTGGACGTGTTGTATTTTTTGGGGGTGTTATCTATTATTCATTATTCACTCTTGTGTGCAGAAGGGGGTTAGTCCAGGGAGAGGGAGACTATTACCTTATCTGCATATAAGAGCTTGTAAGGGGTTTTTGTGCATTGTAATCAATATTCTACTATCGAAGAGGCGAGTTGTCAGGCCCACGAGAAGTCTCTCTAGGTGATATATTTTTTGTTGAAGAAGAGGGTTGTCAGGCTCATGAGTAGTTTCTCTGGGTGAGAGATTTGTTGTTGAAGAAGTAGGTTTCCAAGCCCGCGAGCATACTCTCTAGGTGATAGTTTTGTTGGGAATTGTTCATTGGTGTGTTGAGCATTAGTCTAAGGGCTCATAGACTTCATGTATGGCCTATTGTCGGTAACCTTGAAATGGAAGTGGGGCAGCTGAGGGATTGTTGAGAAGAGAAGGGGAACACTTTCTTGGGTGTGATAGGTGTGTGGGGAATGCGATATTGTAGTCTAGTTGCAGCAGTAGGTAGCTTGGACTGAGAGAAATTGTGTGGAGAATCATTCCTTAGTCTGTCACTAGGAAACCTTTTTTCCCTGGTGGAGTTAAGCCCCAGCTCAGGGGTGACCTGTTGTTGAAATATTATGAGCAAGAAAGTCTATGGCTGGGAGGAATGTCTGAGTTATGTGCGCAGTTGGTGACTTTCATAAGTGTTCTTTATGTGCTTGTCTCATTTACTATATCCTTATTTATTTATGTTTGATATGGGTTAATTCCTATATGTTGCCGCATATAAGTAAATGATGTTATTATGATTAATGTTTCTTGCACATGTAAGTGTGGTGCTGATAGCCATTATTGTAGTTGTATATGAGTATGAAAAATATTTATAGTATTTCATTTTAAGTTAACCTTTTGATATTGTTCATGAGTCTTCTAGGAAAGGATTAAATGGTCGGGTGTGCAGGAAAGTAGCCTGTGTGCATGGGAGGCTACAAATCATGTGTACATACAGGGAAATAGACCCCACACACAAGGAAATTAGAATTGGCGTGTGATGCTA
>ML777403.1:646493-660488 GCA_009831015.1 Picea engelmannii | reverse complement strand
AGGTATCTGAGTGGGTTTCCCTAATTTATAGATACAGTATGATGACCCTACGAAATTGGAGGAAACCATAAGCCATGCTAAATGTCTTTATGAGAAGCAAAGGGGAAGACCGACTTTCCAAAAGGCTTGGGAAGATAAGATGAAAAGCAAGGTGGATTAGAGGAAGAAGGGGGATAAGCCACCATTTTTCAAAAATACTGCACAAGGACATCAAACTCTCAAAGAGCCCAGAATGATGGAGATAGTGGAGAAAAAGTCATATTGGAAACAATCTATTCAATGTTTGAATTGTGGTGGAGATCATATGCGCAGATATTTCCATCAAAGAGGTGATAAAGTGAGGATTGCATACAATGTATAGCAAGCTGTGACAGTTGAGGACATGGGAAAAATGTACCTAGAATTTACGCATCCTTGAATAACAATCAAGCTAAGTTTCATTCACACATGATTGAAGTGGAAGGTAAGATTAATGATCAACCCATTGTTATTTTATTGACTCAGGAGCTAGTCATAGTTATCTAGATCCTAAGATGGTGGAAATATTTCAATTTCTAAGGAGCAAGCTTAGAAAATATTGGTTAGTGTAATTAGCTATAGGAGAGAAAAGGAAAATTAATGAAATGGTTAAGACATGTCCAATGGAGATGAATGGACTGCACACAAAGGTTGATTTAAATATCATGCCTTTGGGCTCGTATGATTGTCTCATTGGAATGGATTGGTTGGATGAGAACCATGCTATCCTGGAATGTTACAATAAGGAATTTACTTGCTTGGATGAGGAATGAAACTTAAGAACAATTCAAGGAATTCCAAGGGTTGTAACTATCATAGAAATTTTAGCCTTGCAATTGAAGAAAAGATACAGGAAAGGATGTCAAGTATTTGTAGGGCACATGGAAGAGGCACCTAAGGATAAAGTTCAAATGTTGAACATTGTGCAATACTAAAAGAGATACTAGGGTTGCCACTGAAAATAAATATTGGGGTTGGTAGTATTGAAATATTTGGTGTTGTGTACACCTGGGTAAGTGTGTGAAGAATTGTTATCAAAGATAGGGTGTGCACATTTCATAGTGTTGTACACACTTGTGTAAGTGTGCATGGTTGTACATAAAATAAAGGGTGTGCACATTTCACAGTGTTGCGCGCACTTGGGTAAGTGTGCGTGAATGATATGGGAGTGTGCACCAAGCCGAGTTATATATATGTATATGTATTGAGGTCGAGGAGCCAGTGTAATTATGAGGCTGGTGAGTTGGGATGCAAATAGGCCACTGTGCCTATCCATGTAAATGTAATCAAAATTATTAATATAATATTACATTGTTGTGTGGAGACAAACTCAGAATAAAATATATGGGGGGATAACTCCACCGAAAAATGGAAAAGGGGGTGGGACTTAAGTCCTAGGGAATATTTTAATAATATTTTCGAAAAAGTGTAAGCTATGGATAATTATTTTATCCTAAGTTCCTCAGGGTAGGGAACGAGTCACCAAGTGGCTTAATCTACTTCTGACGGTGACAAATGTTGAGTTGAAGGCATGCAATATATATTTTTGGACGTGTTGTATTTTTTGGGGGTGTTATCTATTATTCATTATTCACTCTTGTGTGCAGAAGGGGGTTAGTCCAGGGAGAGGGAGACTATTACCTTATCTGCATATAAGAGCTTGTAAGGGGTTTTTGTGCATTGTAATCAATATTCTACTATCGAAGAGGCGAGTTGTCAGGCCCACGAGAAGTCTCTCTAGGTGATATATTTTTTGTTGAAGAAGAGGGTTGTCAGGCTCATGAGTAGTTTCTCTGGGTGAGAGATTTGTTGTTGAAGAAGTAGGTTTCCAAGCCCGCGAGCATACTCTCTAGGTGATAGTTTTGTTGGGAATTGTTCATTGGTGTGTTGAGCATTAGTCTAAGGGCTCATAGACTTCATGTATGGCCTATTGTCGGTAACCTTGAAATGGAAGTGGGGCAGCTGAGGGATTGTTGAGAAGAGAAGGGGAACACTTTCTT
This sequence comes from Picea engelmannii, assembly GCA_009831015.1. NCBI lineage: Eukaryota > Viridiplantae > Streptophyta > Pinopsida > Pinales > Pinaceae > Picea > Picea engelmannii. Next base: position 658,470 of record ML777403.1, on the reverse strand, counting down.
GGGTGTGATAGGTGTGTGGGGAATGCGATATTGTAGTCTAGTTGCAGCAGTAGGTAGCTTGGACTGAGAGAAATTGTGTGGAGAATCATTCCTTAGTCTGTCACTAGGAAACCTTTTTTCCCTGGTGGAGTTAAGCCCCAGCTCAGGGGTGACCTGTTGTTGAAATATTATGAGCAAGAAAGTCTATGGCTGGGAGGAATGTCTGAGTTATGTGCGCAGTTGGTGACTTTCATAAGTGTTCTTTATGTGCTTGTCTCATTTACTATATCCTTATTTATTTATGTTTGATATGGGTTAATTCCTATATGTTGCCGCATATAAGTAAATGATGTTATTATGATTAATGTTTCTTGCACATGTAAGTGTGGTGCTGATAGCCATTATTGTAGTTGTATATGAGTATGAAAAATATTTATAGTATTTCATTTTAAGTTAACCTTTTGATATTGTTCATGAGTCTTCTAGGAAAGGATTAAATGGTCGGGTGTGCAGGAAAGTAGCCTGTGTGCATGGGAGGCTACAAATCATGTGTACATACAGGGAAATAGACCCCACACACAAGGAAATTAGAATTGGCGTGTGATGCTATGGTGGTTGTGTGCATGGTAGTGTTGTGTGATCAGTATACTTGTGCATAGTTGTTTGAGTTACTTCCACTGCTTAAAGTTTTGTTAAAAGGATAAAGTTAGTGTGGTGTGACTCAGTTGAGGTTGAATGCACTACTTCAAGTGATAGTGCGCGGACTAGTGTTTAGTATATAATCTATGAAGTGGATTTTTAGAGTAGATTTGTTCAGTAGTATGCTGAGTGATGTTATAGTATAGTCAGTTTATATATAATTCAGTTGAAGTAGTGCTCGGGACATTACACCCAAGTTCCAAAAGCACTGAAAAAAATCCTAGATGCCAAAATAATTTTAAGTCCAAAACTCTACTTGGGTTCCCAACTTAGTACCAATTAGGAATAAAACTAGGGAGATTTGTTGGCACAGGGGCAGACCTAGGGTTCAATGCTTACAATAGCGCACCAACAAAACCCTAACTATCGGCCCTTTCAACAACACTTGCGAAGCAGATGAAGTCTCACCTGAGGTAGAGGCAGGGGTGGTTGCAGGACTCAAGTGTCTGCAACCTAGCTGGGACACGGATATGTGATTATACCACTTAATAGAGAACTTAGCACCGTTAGTTCCACAATATAAAATCAATAACCACTTCACTGATAAGACATGGCTTCGCAGTATCCACACTAATCTACTGTATTAAGCACTTAGCATCAATAAGTAAGTCAGATCTAACGGATCAAGCACTGAGCATATTCATGTATATCGGATCTAACATTATACAAATCATTAGCATTGAACATAAACAGATCTATCTAATCCTCTCAAAGCACTTAGCAAAAGGAGACATAAACACATAAAGATAGGCACAAAGAAAACTAACACAGTGTTTATGTGGTTCACCCCCACCCTGGGACTATGTCCACCAACTCTTCTTATTTATTGTCTTCGTTCAATCGGTTACAAGCATAGAGCTTCAAAAACCTACTGCACACAGGACATAAGATCTGTGCAGCCCACTAGATCCTTCTTCTTTGCATTACAACACCAAACCTTCTAGAACTTCTTACAATGACTTGCAATTATCTTCTACAAGTCTCACATAGGCACAACGCTCTTACAGACCTTTCTAGCACTTAGCATACATCACATAGATGTTGATCTATCTTCTATCATAGTTTCTCTTCTTTACAATTCCTAGTTATCTATTTATACATTTACAAAATAGGCCTAAGCATGGGTAAACCCATGGGCCGACATCCCTTTCCCATTACATATTCCCAAAAACCCAAAAAGGACCCAAAGTGGGCCGAGATCCTGTGATCTCTGCTTCGTCTTGCACTCTTCCTTCGACAGGGTGTCTAAGTCCCAAAATATGTCAACATGACCAAGAAACTCCCAAAACTTGGTCAAGGGACAACAAGCCCCCAACACTCACCTGTGACTCGTCCTGAGTCACTCTGGTCTGAGCAATTCTGCCTTGAACGCTTTGATCTTGGCTCGAGCTACTTTGACTTGCTGCTTTGTTGTGGCCTCTTGCTCTGTGAACTCTAGCATCACTGCATCATTCACTGGTCCTTCCAGGCTTTGTTCTGCTATGAGGACGACTTGGTCTAGCTCTGCTCCTTGGCTCTCAATCTCAGAAAACAACAGACATGCCTTATTTTGCACAGGTTGGATTCGTTGAGTGACTTCCATCACTTTTCTTTGAAGCATATGAATCTACTATTGAGCTGTGCATTTTTTTTGAGATCTCTTCATTCTATATACTGCTGACAGGGCCTTCAACTGCACCTGTAGTATATCTGCATGTTGTTTTTCTTCCTGGAGCTTCGACTCCAATGCCTGTAGTTTTGGATTCTCTATAAGGTTTTCATATGTCTGGGTGCTGTGGTTACTTAGTTTCTTTCACTCCAAGGCAAGAGATTTTAATCTGTCCACTACATTGTGAACAATTGCTTCCCTTTGGTCTCGTACATCTTGAGGGGTCTCAGGCACAGTACGGAGCTCCAAGTCTACTATGCATTGTTGGAGCTGCTAGATTACTTCTTCGAGTTGTGCCACCTGCTGTGGAACTCATTCTTCAGCCTTTACTTCAATGACTATCATAGAGAAAAGTGCTCTGTGAACTCTTTCATGTACTTCGAGTTGCTCTACGAGCAACTGTTCCATTTCTTTATGCATCTGGGATTTTTCTTCATCAAACTGCACTTTCATAGCAAGCTTCTCTTGTTCTACATTACTCCATTGTTATAGCAGATCTCTCTGTGCTTGTGCCAAAGCCTGGGTGGCTTGCACTATCTCCTCATGTGCTCGTCAAAGGTGAGCTTTGACTATATCAGCAATCTGGTGTAGTTGAGTTGGCTCATAACCTAGTTCTATTGTTCCTGTTGTCAGAGGCACAGTAGAAACTGTGTAGCTGGATTGTAGTGCCTGCTGCACTTCTTGAATTTCAACCTTGGTTCGAATGAACACCCCCTCCTACTTGGCTTCTTGTTTCTCTGCTATCTCCAGCGAGGCATCATTTAGTGCAATGACGATGAAGTCGAAGTCATCTGAGGTTAAGGTGGTCTCAAATTTAGTCCTGGTTTCATTGACTTTCTTCTGGGATGTGGGATTTGATGGAGGAACCTTCCATTTCTTAGAGGGGTCCTCCACCTCTCTAGGTGGTGTAACCTCGTCTTTCTTTTGTTTGAATTCGGTGCCATCTATCTCTCCACCATCACCTCCTTGCTCAGGTGAGATAGAAGCAGTCTTCACCGAGGTATTGTTGACATATTGAATTTCTTCATCTTGCTTGGTCCAGGTGTATCGTGCACAGGTTCTAGACTATCTATATCAGAGATCTCCGTGGGGTTTTCTGAAATGAGGAGGTCCACTCACCACTCCTTAGTGATTTCTTCCAAGTCTTCCTCTGTTATTTTGTAGTATGACTGAAGTTGTTGTTGATGTTCATTAGTGCGTGATGTGATATAGATGAAATGGCAGTCCGTACTAAATTTCATCAATGGCCTGAACCTGTGGAGTGTGTTCAGGGTTATACGAGGTGTAGATTGGATTGTGATCTTCAGTTGGTTGTAATAAGTGTGGAAGATGAAATTGGATTGTCACTACTTGTTCATGTCACTAGAGTACCACAACATACTGAACTTTGCGGCCAATGGTTCAAAGGGCTCGATGTTTGGGGAGGTTGCACCTTCTGGCATCTCCCATGTGATGAAAGCGATTAGGATGGGAAGCCAACTGAAGTGGAACTCATACCCTTGGTCCTGTGCTTCTCTGCAGTCTAGTTCTAACTGGTTCACCAAGTATTTGGCCCAATTCATATGTAGGCCCTCTGCGCACTTCCCTGCGAGGTCTACTACAAATCCGGTTACTTGGGTGGGCCGGTTCTTGCGCACTAATTTCCCAGCAATTAGTTGATAGGAAAGGTGCATTGCACCACTCTGGATAGAGGCTACCTTATAGCCTCGCATACCCTTCTCTACATCTCCATACGTATCTTTTATCATCTGGGCGAGAGCATGATCTGTGGTCTTCCCAGGGTAGAAATCCTATGGGTCGGGGCCTTGCATGCTTAGCCCTGTGAGACGATTGATCAATATCAGATCCACTGTGACATGTCAATTCAACCACAAATATACACCATGGTAGTAGGATAACAACAACTTGACGCATGCGTTCACCTTCTGGTGTCGTTCGAAGTGCGAAATATTCATGACGTTCAATAGGGTGGATTGTGCGAGGTTTTATGTCCATGACTGAGCGAAAACCTTTGAGTTCTTTCCTTTTGTTCAGTTAGATACTTATGAGAGGCGAGCATAATGTAAACCTTCCTGTTGTCGAGGTTGAAGTCGCTAAACTTCAACGCTGCGAGATTATCTTGGTCGGCATGAACTATGCGCACCCCTTTCGGAAGGTATGCAGTGATCAAAGTATACTCAAATTCACGGGGTACACTATCATGATTGATGGCACCGCTCAGAGGTGGTAGATAGGCGGGTAGAATGCTCATAATTAGCTTGGCATTCATGAGATCTTCTATGTGCTTAGTTCATTTCTCATCGACTGGTCAGGACGGTCTGAATCAAGCAGTGGAAGGGGACGCTTGCACAATTCTTGTAGATGAAGCTTGTACACCTATAGATAACCCTCGCTCCGACATGACTCTCTCAGTCATTAAGTCGACCAAGACTTCTTCAACAACTTTTTCTATTGCACTGAGCTCGTCAAACATAAGCGCTCGGGATTAAAATTACCGGGGTCACGATGATCTTAGACACTTTACTAGGATAAGTAGTAAGAGCGTGATGATCACTGTATACAAGTTCTAGTCTGTGGGCTTCAAATTCTCAATTGGAAAAAGTGTTCTTCGTGCATGGCGCGACAAGATAAATAGGCAACTTAGCAATGGTTTACTCGCAACGAGTATGAGCCTCATTAACTCTTGTTCTGTCGATTGTGGCATGGTCCAATGGTTTGGTGGTGAACCATCAATGCTTTCCGAACCATTTGGAGCGGTAGTCGAATGGATATATTGCCTCGCCATGGTGAAGTACCATAGGTCATTGTTCTCATATCCCGACAAAGCTCCAATTCTGCAAATTTTCTTTCTGCGAAGTTCCATCTGGGATCTTCTGTAACTTGTCAATCTTATCCCTCTTCTTACTTAGATTTCTAGCCTTCTTCCCAGTGAGCTTAGTCACAATAGTCCTTTTCCCATTCTGATTCTTATCTTCTTTGGACATAGTCACTTCGCACTGTCGAGAGACATTCCTAGGATTCATGGTTAATGCTTCTTCTTTATCTGGGATAGGTACTTCAGTCTTCTGTGGGTCTTCCAACATTCTTTCAGCTTCAACATCTGAGTTTCTGGTGTTAAGTAGATTTGATATGTTCTCTTGTTCTTCAATCAAGTGTGTGATCCTCCTAGTCATGAAATCTTTTAACTCTTGTTGTTTTTGTTCCAAATCTTCTTCTTCTTTCTCTCTGGCTTGATCTCTCTCGATCCAGGGTTTTCCTAGTGACATGGTAAACAAGGCGTTGTCCTCAATAAATTTAATAATCTCAAAGTCTTCTTCTATCAAAGTTCCATTGGCACTCATAGGTATCTGAGCGAGCCTTCCACATAGGTTCACCAGTTTTCCTCTGAATAATCCTATTCCTCCCAGTGATGGAATCATGGCAGGCTTTCCCAAAAGTTCCCAAGTTCTTTCTGTCATAATATTCACCTGTGTTTCCTCATCTAGAACACAGTCAATGTTGAAGTCTCTTATTCTTGCTTCAATGCATGTTTTCTCTTTGAAGATCTCTGATAAGCTAATATGTCGGTGATCATTTAGGGTTTCTTTCAACTGTAGCAGTACTTTCTCTGATTCTTTCTGGGATTCTGACATAGTTTCTAGATTTGTATTAGGGTTTTCTTGGTTCAGATTCATTCCTTCAAGCTTAGCAATCATTCTAGGGCAATCCAACACTTCATGGTCCATATCTTTACAACAAAGACAACTAGGTTTTCTACCAGGGAATTCCTTATCCAGATGTCCTGGTTTTCTGCAACTGTAATAGAGGGTTAATCCTCTCTTTCTTCTAAATGATCCCCAGCTTCTCTTGCACTACGCACTAGGGTCATAGGAGTTGACCTGCAATAAATTATTTCTAGGATCATGCATCCATTTGTTAGTCCAAACATTCTTTCTATGCATAGGTATAACATATCTTTCATTATCCTTATCAGATCTATTCATATCAAATCTTCTTTCATCTATCAGTGCCCTAGTTTTTAAGCTAGGACAGAAACATACCTAGATCCATACTCTAGAAAAAAAAAAATCAATAATCTTACTTCTACATAGAATAGAGCTTTCAGATCTATAAATTTTCTACTATTCTTACCTTTATTAGAGCATAGAGCTTACAGATCTTACCTCTTTTAGTTATAAATTTCCACTTTTACCTTTCTTGGAGCACAAAGCATTCAGATCTTGTTTCATTTCTTCAGATCTGACCTCCTTTCTTCATATCAGGCTTCTTTCTTTTAGATCCAACCTCTTTTCTTTATCAAAGAGATTCACATATTAGTAGAACATTGTGCACTAGGGCAACAGATCTATGCACAGTTTCAAGTTAGATTTTCGCACAAAGATTCTTCTTCTTTAGTTCCCAGCAATCACAGTTTTGGGTCCCGGCAACGAAACCATTTGTTGGCATAGGGGTAGACCCAGGGATCAACGCTTACAACAACGTACCAAAAAAACCCTAACTACCGGCCCTTTCGGCAACACCTTCGAAGCAGATGAAGTCTCACTTGAGGTAGATGCAGAACTTAATAGAGAACTTAGCACCTAGCTAGGATGTGGATCTATGATTATACAACTTAATAGAGAACTTAGCACCGTTATTTCCACAATATACAATCAATAACCACTTCGTTGATAAGACAGGGCCTCGCAGTATCCGCACTAATCTACTGTATTAAGCACTTAGCATCAATAAGTAAGTCATATCTAATGGATCAAGCACTAAGCATATTCATGTATATTGGATCTAAAATTCTACACATCATTAGCATTGAGCATAAACAAATCTATCTAATCCTCTCAAAGCACTTAGAAAAAGGAGACATAAATGCATAAAGGCAGGCACAAAACAAACTAACACAGTGTTTACATGGTTCACCCCCACCCTAGGGCTATGTCCACCAACTCTTCTTCTTTATTGTCTTTGGTCAATCGGTTACAAGCACAGAACCTTAAAAACCTACTGCGCATAGGACAACAGATTTGTGCAGCCCACTAGATCCTTTTTCCTTACGTTAAAGCACCAAGCCTTCTACAACTTCTTACAATGACTTGCACTTAGCTTATGCAAGTATCACATAGGCACAACGCTCTTATAGACCTTTTTGGCACTTAACATACATCACATAGATGTAGATATATCTTCTATCATAGGTTCTCTTCTTTACAATGCCTAGCTATTTATTTATACATTTACAAAATAGGCCTAAGCATGGGTAAACCCACGAGCCGAAATCCCTTTCCCATTACATATTCCCAAAAACCCAAAAAGGACCCAAAGTGGGCCGAGATCCCGTGATCTCTGCTTCTTCTTGCAGTCTTCCTTCAACAGGGTGTCGAAGTCCCAAAATAGGACAACATGACCAAGAAACTCCCAAAACTTTGTCAAGGGCCAACAAGATTCATCTTTGTGTGATTTCAAGAACTTGAACAAAGCTTCTAAGAAAGACAACTATCCAGTCCCACCCATAGATAAAATTCTACATCTTGTGTTAGGGTCTAAAATGTGCTTGCTACTTGATTGTTTCTCAAGATATAGTCAAGTATTGGTAGCTAAAGAAGATAGCCTTAAAAGAACATTTTGTATCAAACAAGGTAATTTTGTTTATAAAATAATTCCTTTTGGTTTGATTAATGTTGGATATACTTTTTAGAGAGCAATGAATGTTTCTTTCTGAGGTCTCATAAACCATAACATTGTTGTTTACTTATATGACATGATTTTTTACTCAAAAAAAAATGACCATCTTTCCCATCTTACTCAGACTGACAGTCGACCAAGTTGAACATGAAAGTTAGTTGACTTTCTAGTCGAGTATGTAAGTCTGTCAACCTTCTAGTCGAGTCGAATGACCAGGAAAGTTAGGAAGTTGCAACTTCTTTGTAACTGAATAGACAAGTATAAATATGTGGCCATGTATCATAGAGAAAAAAGGTTGTTTTATCATAATATAAAGTGCATATTTTTGGTCTCCCTATTATTTTATGTATTATTCTATCTCTTGTATATGTGTGTTCTTGTATACTAGTGCATTGTATATATTTCTTTGTGTAATGAACTACATGTGACATCTGCATACTTTTCCCTATATTACAACATTGGTTTTGTTGTCGATAGTTCTAAACTTGATCATGTAAAATAATGCACACATATATGTTGATCTTGGAAGAAATACATGAGTGGTGGGAGAGTAAGATAAATAACTATATAAAGAATGGCGTATGGAGAAATCAACTGACTCTGGCATAAGCATGATCACAATTCTTAATAGAAACTCTTAAGAAATTCCTTGAAGCTATTGCAAAAGTCTTATTAGAGTATATAAACTGACCTTTTGATGCGTAAAATCACTGCGGATGAACAATTGATGTTGAAAATAACCAATGACTATCGAAAAACCCCACATGAGTGGTTTGAAATGTTGGTTGTGGAGCCTGATTATCTTCCTGATGCAGAGGTTCTTTGCTTTCAGCCATGTCTATTCCCCATGAAGTATTTACACCCCAGAAGTATGTACACTCTTCCACGCGGGGGAGTGCAGAGGGGGGGTACCCCCTCTGCGGGGTCCGGGGGGGAGATCCCCCCGACTGGGGGGTCTGGGGGCAGTGTCCCCCGAAGAAAAAATTGCCTTATAAAAGTATATTGTAATTTCATTGTAAATCTGGACCGTTCATTATAAGGTCACAGATCTAACGGTAGAGATTATGTTAGGGTTTTTGCCCTAGAAGGCAACCCTCTTTTTATGAGGGAAATGTATTGCGGCTATGTATGAGGGTGAATATTGTATTCTGAGAGAGGAGACTGTGAGAGAAAGAAGAGGAAGTTACAACGGGTTTTGCTGTAGGTTGTATCCCTTCATTTGCTGGATAATAACAAAGGAAGGACCTGGCAATTTCTTTGGTGGACGTAGCCCACACTGGGTGAACCACGTATATCTGTGTCTCTCTTGTATTGTGTGTCTTCTGTGTTTTATTTCTGAATTTGTTTTATTTTATTGCTCCGCGGTCCTGTTTTTCTAACATGAAATAATTTATCAAGATTATATTGAAGAACAAGCAATTGAATACAGCTCATCAATCGACACAGTTAAAGAAAAATTTTACATTGATCTCCACAAGGGTTTCCTTTTCACTGTACCTTCTTTGCTACATAAATTCTTGCTAGATAAAGGATTCAAAGATATTTTTGAATACCAACGTCTTCTTGGCACACCATTGCCAAATTTTAATTGGGATAGAAAACAAAGAGACTCAGAATATTTTCTAGAAGCCAACTGCAAAGACACATGCAAAGATTGGGATTTTTTCCTACAAAAATGAGCATGGAAATTATGGTTAACATCGCCGAATTTGAGTAAGTCAGGACAACGATGTGGGGTTGGATGATCCATGAGATGCCATAGTTGAATTTGAGCACACCAAAGAGAATAATTTCAGAAGAAAGGAGGAAGATAACTGAAAGAGGATACACACTATAATCAAGGGGGGAGACTGCACAACGTACGAATATTCATAAACTCTCACCCAACATCTAGAAATTGGAGTAGTACAAAAAGGAAAAAAGGAGAGAATAAATGCATAATGCAAGGGATCCCAATAGTTCAAATCAAAATAACCTACAAGGGCAGTAGATCGTTGGAGAGATTAAGTAGTCTGATTTAGGCAGTGGCCGACTATATTTGGCAATAGAGGCGGCCCTGATGGTTCTTGAGAGAAGTACAAGTTTGCAATTGCTAGAGGAAAGTAGAGGTTTCCTTCAACCTGTCGATACAATTGAAAGTATGGATATTGATGACTCATGACCCACAATATGTTTATCTCCTATTAAAAATTCTAGCCAGCGTTTGTTGATAAAGAATGTACTCCTATGGTTTTGGGTTACAACCACAACATAGCAATGACCCAAAAGACTTCACTCAATCCCAAAAAGACAGTCAAGCATTCATAACTAACTAATTAACTAATATTGCAAAAAAAAGGAAAAAGACTAACCTATGTCCAGCCATTTGATGTAGACCCCTCACTTGACCCTTTTCTCCCATGTTCTGCTCCAATACTTTCTTGAATCACTTGCACACAAGTAAGGGGAAAACTATCAGATAGATAGTTATGAAGTAACTAACTTTGAAACATGATAACTAAAAACAAGTCCATCAGTTTTTTAGATAGTAAAATTCTCAAATGAAACAATCATAAACTAAAACAAGTAATTGGATGGGATAGAGATCTCTTTTATTAATTAAATAGAAAATTTAAGGAAAGTTACAACCTATAACTACTATGGTGTTTCTCTAGAATTAACATCTAGGTTCCTCAACCCCTTCCAATGTAGACCAAATCAAGCTCCAACTTAATCATTGAAGCATGTTCGAGAAAGAGAAGTGATATATTTTTGACAAGATAAAGAGAGCAAAGGCTACTCAAAACACATGTTTCCATATCTGAAGGGGATAGACTCCAAACATGAGATAAGGGGCTTGTAGAATCTAGGCATAAATGGCTAACAGAATGATGAAAAATGGCATGATGATATATCCTCTACCCCTTAGCTCCTTTATATACTCCGAAAAAGTGGTTAGAGTAGTTATTCAATTGCAATAGGGGGTCTGGGACCAAAGGAACCCGTAAATGCTGGGTTGTTATATTCTTTGCAGTGAAATTCTAGTAAAGGTGGATCAAATGATATTCGAATTTGAAGGAATCGGCAACAAGTCGAAGGTCGAGATGGTTCAACCAGGTAAATTCAAATTCGAAGACATCGACAACAAGTCGAAGGTCGAGGTGGTTCAACTGGGTAAATTTGAATTCAAAGACATCAACAATAAGTTGAAGATCTCAATCGATAAAAGGTCAACATGTGGGTGTGTGGTAACCGACTAAATATCGAATGAAGGTTGACTGGCAATCCGACTTGGTAGTTGACTATAACAAAATATTGAGATTCGCGGGATTTGTAGCCAATGATTTGCATGGATTTGTAACTATTTTTGGGCACCTTTTCTCTAGGGTTTTGGATACCATAAATCCTATAAAGAAGGGGTTTTGTAATGTTGTAAAATATGATGAATGGTTAATCTCCAATCAATAATCATAGAGGTTGTTGGTCATGTAGATGTAAGTCGAACTGGCTACAGGGTTGTTCTTGTGTAAAGAAAGAAGGTATGATGTTGATTGTGTCGTAGTCGTGGACCAAGGTTAGGCATGTAACCTTTTATTCCAAATGAATAAGACAACAAGAGAGCAGAATGCTCAAGAAATGTTGGTTTTCCTGGTTTGGGTTTCTAGGGTAAAATCTTTGTGTACTATGTGTTTGTTGTGTCATTTACTTTCTTGTTTAAATATTTCTTCGTTGCTTCTACTAGGTTTAGTGTGGAAGTGTTTCTCATTTCCTAACACATGGTATCATATCTTGGTTTAACAACCTTGGATCCGAGTTGAACCTTAGTTTCAATAAGAGTTGTAAGTCAGAAATCTTTAAAGATTGTGTTTAAAGCATGGTGAGCAACTTGAGAATACACATCAAAAAATTCAATGGCCAGAATTTTGAGCTTTGGAAGCTTAAAATTGAAAATCTCCTTGTAGATTGAGAAAAATGGACAAAAGTTTGTCCAGGTAC
>ML777403.1:600335-636969 GCA_009831015.1 Picea engelmannii | reverse complement strand
TGGCAGTTGTTATGCAACTGTGTTCTTCACCACAAGACAACCCCGCAAAGTCTGAAACTTCTGCTCACTGAAGGTCTTCATGAAGATGTAGAAATATTTATGTATCTGATGAGGTTCTTTGGCAACCTATCTAGCCTTGTACCTGTTGATCATGTGGACCCATCTACACCTGAAAATATTCCTTTATGGTGGAAGTGGAACCAGATCCCAAGTCTGATTCTCTAGGAGTGAGTCATACTCCTCTTGCATGGTTTTTTTTCATAATGGATTTCCCATAGCCTCACTGTAGATATGTGGATCAGAATATTGAACCATATAACAATGCATGGGCATCTCAGGTTCATAAGATGAAGGTACATGAGAAGGATCCTCATGATGAGATTGAGTCCTCCTCGAATCCAATGGATTCCCTACAAGAAAATTTGCTTCCTGAAGCGTGAATTGTTCTCTCTTGGGCATCTGATGAAGCTTCGACATTGGCTTCTTATATGGATGTACTAATTTCTTATTTCCATGTACAAAATCTGAGTGTATGGAATCATCTCTGATGTCTATAACTAATGGAAGCACAAGAGTATATGCATGTTGCAATGAACGTGCGTGCAAAGTAATCTCCTTATGTGTAAGTAGAAAATATGAGTTATCATCATAAAATTTAGGGAATTTATACAATCTTGACTTGTGATCCACCTCACCAATTGCAATGATGGAATTTTCATGCATGTCAATTACTGAAACTGAATATGATGTAAATTCAATCTTTTTACCTTTCTGAGTGATCTGATAAACTGGGATCAAATTCATAGAAATCTTTGGAACATGTAAAACATTCTCAAAAATGCCATTATGGAGTTCCACTCTCCCCTATCCTGTTACTGCTACTGGAGTATCATCCCCCATGAGAATAGGGGTCTTGAGCATGGACTCAAAGAAGATAAAAATTCCCCTTTCACTGCCATATGATGGGATGCACCAGAATCTATAATCCATGAATCAGATGAGGAATTGATTGCAACAAGAGCATGATGATTACCTTTCTTAGGATAAGGATATTCTTCTTTCTGCTTCTTGACTCCCTCTAGAATGAAGTTTCCAAGGTTTTTCTGCTAAAGTGTCTGTGCCATAAGATCAATTTGTTTCTTCATGCATGTGGATTCTTCATGATTTGTGTTATTGCAGTAAGTGCACTACTTTCCCTTATTCTTCTTCTTGGAATCTGAAGAGTCTTTCGAACCTGAAAAATCGTTAAAGGGTTTGGAATATCCCTCCTTCTCATTATGTTTCTCCTTCCTATTATGTTTGGATGATCCTTTTCCATCATGCATGGTGAGTGCATGTGCTTTGGGATCCTTGATTAGGCCTATCTGAATGAGTTTTTCCTGCTCATGTGTGAGATAATCAATTAATTGATCCATGGTAGGCATATTCCAATTTGTTCCCATGAGATACCTACCTGAATGGAAAGTGGAAACATAGACAACATATTATGGTCCTAGCTTGGACAAGATTGTTAGAATAAGTTGATCCACTTGTTTAGACTTATCAATACCAAAAGATGCTAAGATCAATATCAAATATTTAAACTTAGTAAATAAATCATGTATATTATCAAAACTTTTAGGATCCAAAATATTCAACTCTATCTCAAGCATATGACCTTTCATCTCATATTAAAAAAATTTGTTTCCAGATATTAAAAAACTAAAACAAACATCTTAATCAGGAAGATAATCAGGCTCCACAACCAACAAGATGCATTAGCGGTGAGAGGTTGACTGGTTGACAGAGATAAAGGAAAATTCTCCAGTAGAAAGTATAAGTCAAAGGTTAGATCTAAATCCTATGTTCAGTAGATGAGAAGATGTTGGAAATGTGGTAAAGTTGGGAATTACAAAAGGGACTGAAATTTGAAGGAAATGGAAGTGAGTACAAGATCTGATGAGAAGCAGTTGACTCGGAGAATGATGAATCCATACAAGGGAGGCGATGTGTACCTAGTGTCAACCAATACACAGTTGGATAAAGATGTTTGGTTGATCGACTCAAGAGAATCCTATCATATTACAACACATAGAGAATGGTTATTGATGCAGGAGCATTGCAAAAGTCAAGCGAGCATGGAGCAAGCGCAACATATTTTTTAGCACATGATAAATTGCTTGAAAATCTTTTTGAAATTGATGCACCAATATTTAATGAAGCCATTTATGAAGGAGAGCCTTTGTATATTGTATTGGACCTTGAGCGATTCACTCTCGTCCTTAGTAGATAGGAGGCATTTAAACTAGTTAATGCAGGTAGAGAGACTTGAATTCATAGATTAGACAGTTTTAGAAAGAAGGAGGGAAAACGGATATAGACACCCTCATTGTACATTGTAACATAGTTGAAGCAGGAAGAGCACAGGAGAATAGCAGAGAGTTGTAGAAGAACACCCATGTATAGATCTTGAGTTAATAGAAAAAGTTGATTCAAATCCATGGTTTTTGTGTCTTTTCTCTGTGTGTTGACATTAAATGATGTGCTCATGAGTGTTTGTTTTCCTGTTATGCATTTGCTTTATTGCTGTGTATGTGATTTCGTGTTTGAGTTTGAAATCTGAGGGGAAGAAGAAATGAGTTTCAATTGTTTCTCTATCTGAGTGAGGATTCCTACAAAGAGTGCAGTTGAAAACGTCCGTAAGGAGTGCGTTGACGAAGGCTCGGATAGTTTAACTCTTGTTCTCGTTCACCCAGAAGTGAAATTGGGTTACTGGAGCCGTGCCAAGGGGTGCGCAGGCTAAGGGAGAGTCTCAGTTGTGAATTTGAGCAGAAGATTTGAAGGACTGCTGCTACAGGTGTATGCAGGGTCGAAGAAAACCAAGCACTTGAAGTGGTTGCAGGTTGCCGCCAGGAGGGCATGCAAAGGGTTCTCTTTTTCTAAGAGACTGGGGAGTTGGAGAAAGCTCAAGAGGGATAGAACCTTCAGAACCTAAGAAAGGATTGCACGGGAAGTTCATGCCGTGGAGCATTTAAAACCAGTGTTGCAGGGTTGCACACAAGAGGATGAGTGAGTGCAGAGGAACACTTGGTCATTTACAAGAAATCCTCAAGGAGGAAGAAGTTGACAGTCAGGATCTCGTGGAGGGGATTCGTGGAAAATCTGCCAGCCGTCAGATCCATTAGAGTAACAAGGAGGTTACGGCCACACCAGAAGGTTAAGCTCAGGAGGATTGTGGGCCGTAGGATCATTGTTGGGTTGCCCGTCAGCTGCTCGATCAGGCAGAAGTTGCACTGGGGTTATACCCTAGTGAGCAGAGGAAAGAACCCAAGAGGCATCGAGAGTCGGGGAATTAGAGTTCCTGAGGTCGTGAGAATCAGGACATCAAAAGTCCCGAAATACTGACGAGTGCAGAGCCACCCATCTATTGGGACAGGTGGCAGGGATCGAGAGTCCATCGGCATTTTGGAAGTTCAAGAGTTAGGAGACCTGAGACCTTTCAAGTCTTGAAACACCAATGAAGTCCTAGCCGTGGATTCAGGACAGACATGCGTCAGAAGATCCGAGAGGAGTTGGGGTTCAGGGTATCGGGAATCCTGAGTACAAAGAAAACATTACATCAGGAATCGCGATCTCGTGATATCCAAAAAGGCGATGAGGGGATCGTGACATGGAAGAGTCAACCCTCGCGTGCTTCGGGAATTGGCGTTTTGTGATTCTTGGGAATCATAGCAGTAGGAATTGCGAACCTTCAAAACGCGATATCCCGAAAGGCTAACAGTGTAGGGCCACAGTGGAGTTAGTGGAGGACAGGTGGCCTACCATATCGTCGTTCAGGAAAAGGTAAGTCCCGAAAACTTTAGTATTAGGATTCACGATCACACAAAGTCCGAGGTCCCGACAAGGGAGCCATCTATCGGCGTTTGAGTCATCAGGATATCGAGGATCCTGGTGACGAGTTGTTTGTGCATTTTGAAATTGCGAACTGCGAAACCCCGATGAGTAATATGACTGCGGTCATATAGGAACCGGTCGCATGGACAAAAGGCTTAGTCCGGGAAGGGGCTAAGGAAGCAGGGGAGTGTATTGGGGATCGGGGATTGGTGAGGCGAGTTGTTTTGGACATTGCAAACGTCGAATTTCCAATAGGAGGAACCCTGATAGCAAGGTAAAAGGTCGGTGTTGACTCACGTCAGGCTTCGGAGAATCGTGAGGCACAAATCACGCGGCCACAGGACTCGCGAATTCACGAAGTCCGATTTCCCGATCGTCAAGGGAGATCTTTTGGAGAACTGCTGTGGGTGCGGAAATTTCCCGATAGGGAATTAGAAGAGATTTTCAGTTCTTCGGGCCGAGGAAGGAGGAGGTCCTGCAAGAGGACGTGCCTGGGTGGCGCGCCTATGTCAATTATGCAAATATAAATGATATGAAGGAGGATATGTGCTCTTGGGGGATGAATCAACAACCAAAATTGCCAGACGAGGAAGAGTTCAACTGATACTACAGGATGGGAGGAGTAGAAACCTTCCAAGTGTGCTACACATTCCAGGTTTGGGAAGAAACCTAATATTTGTCAGCAAGATGAGTGATGCAGGGGTGCACACTCTATTTCAAAATGATTCATGCAAGATGGTCAAAGGTGTGATGGTATTAATGAAAGGAGTTTAGATTGTAACCCTATACAAGTTATTAGAGAATGTTGGCTTGATTGGATTCAATAACATTGTTGTTCCTGAAGTCAACCCAACTTTGAATCAACTCAACTCAACTCAAGCTAAATCAACTCAAACCGAGTTGACAGGTCATTATAAAGTCGACCCGACCATGCTATGGCACAAGAGGATGGGACACATTGGAGAAAAAGGACTTCGAGCTATGCATAAAAAATGTATGGTCAAATATTTTCCTAAATTTAATTTATAAGTCGACTTTTGTGAACATTGTATATATGGAAAACAAATTCGGGTGAGGTTCCCATCTAGATCGACAAGGGAAAATGGGATTTTAGAGTTGGTTCATAGTGATGTGTTAGGCCTTGTTTCAGTGCCTTCACTTAGTGGATCCTTGTATTATGTCTCCTTCATAGATGATTTTTCCAGGAAGACATGGATATATTTCCTGAGGAAGAAATCAAAGTTTTTGAATAAATTCAAAGAGTTTAAATCTCTTGTAGAAAACCATAGAGATAAGAATATTAAGGTGTTGAGGACTGACAATGGTGGAAAATTATGTGGAAATTAATTTGATCAGTTTTGCAAGTAGTGTGGCATATCACGCCAAAATACCACACCATATACCCCACAACAAAATGGAGTTGATGAGAGAATGAACGGAACATTGATGGACAAGGCAAAGAGAATCCTCAGTGGTGTTGGGCTCACACAAGAATTCTGGGTGGATGTGGTGGAAACTACAAGATATTTGTTAAATATGTCTCCTTCGTCAGTGCTAGTAGACATGACTCCACATGAGGTATAGTTGAGTAAGAATCCTTTGATTTCACATCTCAAATTATTTGGTTGTGATGCATTTGTGCATGTTCCCAAGGAAAAGAGGAGCAAGCTGGACAAGAAGGTAGTCAAGTGTATTTTCAATGGATACAAAGAAGGAATGAAATGATATAAGATATGGGATCTTGCATCAAGAAAAATAATGTATAGTTGAGATGTGGTATTCAGATAATTTGGAAGTAAGTCTGAGCTTGAATAAATTGTTTAGACTGAGAATAATCCAGAGAAGGTGAGGTTTGAACTGATAAATGAAGAATATGATTCAGATGAGTCGACTGAATCAGAAGAAGAGGTGGAAAAACTGACCCTGGTTGTAAGGAGGTCAAAATGAATAAGAAAACCAATTGAAAGGTATAGTCCGCCTGACTTCCATTATGCATTCATGTTAATTTCCACTAATGATTAGCCCAAGTCGGTCAAGGATGAAGTTGACCTAGCAGAGGGAAAACTCTAGAAGGACACCATGGTCGAAGAGATGGAATACTTGCACATGAATGAGACATGGGATTTAGTCTAATTACCTAGTGGAAGAAATCATGTCGGTAGAAAATGTTTATTCAAGAAGAAGATAAACATGGTAGGTCAAGTCAAGAAATTCAAATCTCGACTGGTAGCAAAAGGATATTCCCAAGTCGAAGGAGTCGACTTCGATGAGCTTTTTTCCCTTGTTGCAAAATTAACTTCCATTAGAGTACTAATGTCTCTTGCTGCAACATTTCATCTAGAAATAGAAAAGATGGATGTGAAGACAATGTTCCTACATGGGGACTTGGAAGAATAAATCTACATGAAATAGCCTGAAGGATTTGTAGTAAAGAGAAATAAATATTTGGTGTGCAAACTAAAAATATCTCTTTATGGTCTAAAGAAATCACCATGGATGTGGTACTAAAAGTTCGACACACACATACTTATTTTGGGGTTTGTGAGAATCAAAGTTGATCATTGCATATATTCCAAAGAAGAAGAAGGGTGTTTCATATATGTAGCATTGTATGTCGATGACATATTGTTGATTGGAAACAACATGAACGCAATAAAGGAGGTGAAGAAACAACTATCCTCCAAGTTCAACATGAAGGATGTCGATGCAACGAACTTAATTCTGGGAATGGAGATCAAGAGAGATTGAGCAACTAGAAATATTTGATTCAACCAGACAAAGTATATTGAAACAATATTGAAACATTTCAACATGTAGGATTGAAAACCTTTGAAGGTTCCAATTCCTATGGGAGAAAGGATAACTGTTGAATAGTGTCCAAGGACACATGAGTAAATAGAGGACATGGCACATGTTCCCTATGCAAGTGTTGTTGGTAGTATAATGTATGCTATGGTATTCACTCGAACAGAGATCACCCATGAAGTGGGAGTGTTGAGAAGATACATGTCAACACTTGGAAAGGAGTATTGGACTGTTGTCAAGAGAGTATTTAGGTATTTGTGTGGCACAAAATATTATGCCATATGCTACCAAGGAAAACCTAGACGTGACAATGAATTAAATGTACATGGATTTTTCGATGCCATCTGGGTTGGAGATCTGGATTGACGAAGGTATACCAGTGAATATGTGTTTAAAATGTTTAGTGGATAAATCAACTAGATGACCAAGCGATAGGCAGTCGTAGCCTTGTCAACAACATAAGTTGAATACATGGCATCCACTTATGGAAGTAAAGAAGTTGTATGGTTGAAAAGGTTGTTGGTAGTATGGATGTTGTTACACCAAAACCCACATCTTTATACCCGAACTAAATGTTGTTCATTCAATCAGGATCTTGGATCAATAGCTCGATCTATCTACGGTGTTTCTCTTCTAGATTATCCTTTCCCTCCACTTAGAATGATCCAACGACTGTCGAAAATTCGCATAAATGAGATCTCAGATATTACCTCGCTTATCCTATCCTTCCACTCAAAATGATCTGACGAATAACGAGAATTCGGGTTTGATCTGATGGGTGATGGGTATTCATATAATCGAACTCTCATCTATTTTACCTTGCTTAACCAACAAGAGTTCAATAAGCGGGCATGTTGCAACTGACTGAAGACTGAATAAAGGCCGATCGATAGTCGACTATAATAAATTCCTAATATTCATGAGACTTGTAGCCAATGATCTACGTGGATATGTAACCTTTTTTGGGTGTCGTTTCTTTAGGGTTTTACCTAGTGTAGTGAATATAAAGAAGGCATGTTGTAATGTCGTAAAATATGATGAATAGCTAATCGCCAATCAATAATTGTAGAGGTTGTTGGTCATGTAGATGCAAGACGAATTGGCTACATGGTTGTTCTTTTGTAAAGAAATAAGGTATGATGTCAATCGTGTCTTAGGTGTGGACCAAGTCTAGGCATGCAACCTTTTATTTTGAAGGAATAAGACAACAAGAGAGTAGAACACTCAAGGAATGCTAGTTTTCTTGGTTTGGGTTTCTAGGGTAAAATCTCTATGTACTGTGTGTTTGTTGTGTCATTTACTTTCTTGCTTAAATATTTCTTCCTCTCTTTTGCTAGGTTTAGTGTGGAAGTGTTTCTCATTTCCTAACAATAAACCCCACCTGAAATTTAGCAAAATTATATTTTGTTTGAGACAAACAAATGTGTATGCATGTTTATAAAGAGAAACATGCATATGTATGTGGGTTGCTGAGTAGGAATAAAGGGGGATTACATCTACAATTAGGGAAAGGGTATGAATAAGGCCTATAGGGAATCGACGCATATGAGGTGGAAAATGATGGTACAATAGATACCCCCTAATGTGTGAGGTCAAAAGAGCAATTGATGACCAAAATACATTATACAATCTAATAGGTGAGTGTGTAATGATCCCAAGAAAAGTACGTTGAAAATTGATCCAGAATAGAACCTACAACAGAAAGAAAGTAAGAGTAATATCTTCCTGAGGTGGGCATACCCATGCTCATGAGTTACAAAAGCATGGACACCAAATCAAGTGCACTCTAGATCCATGAGATATGTATATAAGAAGTGATCATTGCCATGAAAAATGAATACACAGTGGATCCATGTCAAAAGAGATCATAGGCACTAAGAGATACACAATGGATCTATGTCTTGGAATCAGAGGAGGATATCTAGAAACAATAGATTAATTGATCACCCACAAGTACCAATGTCATATAAAGGAAGTGGTATTGTGCAATACAACTCAGAAAACAACTTAAAAGATATGATGCTACTACAAACCCAAGATATTCAAATCAAACTGTTGATGGTACGAGTCTACACCATACAAATAGATGTCTTGAAGTCGAATATAGTGAGACACCATTTGATTACCGCTCATTGATTTATACCGTTAAGAAATGAGGGAAAACCCACCAATAATGATAATGGGAGTCAAGGTACCTAGTACATTCTAGTAAGTGTAAATGAATGAGCTGACATCGAACACTTGTAGAATATATCGATCAAGGGACATTGATGTATTCCCATTGTCAATAGAAATGGAACCTGGCACTGATGACTGTAAGCCCCAAGGTACTAAAAGGACTCTATATCCCTATCCCACAGGACATTGATGTATTCCCATTGTCAATAGCGATGGAACCTGGCACTAATGACTATAAGCCCCAAGATACTAAAAGGACTCTATATCCCTATCCCAAAGAAAATGAGACAAAGTCTATTGGAAGAGATCCGCTAGAAGGAGGAAATTAGGACTATATCTCCCATCATCCAACATGAGGAAGAACAGAAGGCCAAATTTTTTGAAGGACTTGGATGAAATATTGAACAAACATGCAATCAAGTATGTCTCTTGCATGCACATATGGAATAGTATTAAGGTTTAATCTATTATTAGGTTTCTTTTCAATTTACTAGATAACCATAGCATAGATAGGATCACTGAGAGAAACAAAATCAAAAGATACACAACATTTATCCTGGGAAATCCTCATGGGGGAGAAAACCGAACACAAACTTCCTTAATATAGATATCCAATATAATGCCAAGACAATAAACCAAACACTAGAGAATTTCCTCCACTGAGAAATGTGCATCTCTCTTCCTTCTTCTTCCAACTGTAGCTACCAAACTTGCACATTGAATGAGCAAATGAGTGAGTGATCAAATGAGGTGATGGATTCCTTTATTTATACAAACTAGCAGGAGTTGGAAAGGTGTCTCTTCACTGGGCAGGGCCGACTTGTATTTTGAGTGGTTAAAACCACTTTAATTTCCTGGGGGGAAACTTCTCAATTTGCATAATATATTTAGGGTTTGACCAATCTGCAAAATGGGATTTGTTCGATTACAATGCCTGACATGATCAATCCACAAAATGGGATTGATATAATGAATAATAGCTCAATAATAAATAGTATACTCTTTGCAGTTATAATATTTCAACAAATAGCACACGGAGGAGACCCTCTGAGAAACGACAAATAATGAAAATCACTTATAGAGAAAAGGAATTCCACGAATGAGGAAAATGGAACCCAAGGTACTACATGAATCCCAAAGTGTGAATAAGGTATTGACGTTGAACACAAGGGAAACTGCTTAGTCAACAACCAATGATGGATGTCATCTACTGAGTGCAAGGTAACCTATCAATTATGTAAATAGGCCTAGGGTGATAATCTAGGTCAAAATATTAGATCAATGTGTTGGAGTCAATAAGAGTTGTCTCATTAGCAAGAAGTCCATGGGCACGTTCCATACTAGCATGAGTACAAGATAAAGATTCTTGTTGATTCTAAGAATTTCTTGACACACGAGAAGTCCTTAGAGAGGTAGGAACGTACTCGTAAGAGGTAAGAAAGGCCTCTTACTATTATGAAAATGATGAGTACGTTCCTACCTCTTCATTTTCATCCATTTCATTTCCTATTTTCATAAAAAAAGATTTGGTTTGGAAAAAATTTAAAGGGATGTGCATTTATGCACCATCCTTTGGCATGGGGTGCATATAAGGTGCCCTATACATGCCATTCATCAATACACAACACATATATATATGCACATGACCCCTGTATAGCTTCCGTACAAGCCCTCCTAAAGTAAAAAATTGAAGTTTTAATCTCTTTTTAATGATCAAATCTTGGAGGATGACTATTTAATGGATAGAAAGAGAGCACAAGGAAATCAACAATCAAGTTATAGAAGACCCTGAGGTGTTAGAATCGCTAGGAAATTGTTTCCTAAAAAAATTCTTCGAGATGAGCAACATGATGAGAGCTCAAAAGAGACTGTTACTGGTCCTGATAGGCTATTGGGACCCCAATGCTGATGCTTTCATGCTATATGGGAAACCTCTAAAGCTATAGGTTGAAGACATATACTTCATAACAAGACTCTCCCAGTGAAAAGATGTAGTGAACCTCAAGACTCAAGGCGGTGGGGGAATGACAAATGAAGAATACATAGCCACCTAATGTGCCTAGATTACTTAGAAATTGGGAAGTCAAGTCCCAATATGGAGCATATATATTGTCATCTTAAAAATCATTTTATGCACCATCAAAAGAATCACAGGATCGACAATGCTTTACCAAGCATCTCAACCACAAATGTTTTATGGAGTAGAATGCTCGAGACCAACAATATTTGATTGGAGCTCATCACTATTGATGTTCATGAAGAATCAACTTATAGAATTTAAGGTGGGGAAGATGAAAAACTTTGGGTATGGAAAAATTGTATGCACTTTATTTTTCAACAGAGTGCCACCTATTAGTCCACGAGCGTTTGTCCATCCGAAAATATTTAGAGTACCTTGTATGGATCAAGGGATACATGTGATGCAATGACTGGGGAGTGGGTGACTACCTAGCCATTATGATGATGATTTCTTTCATTGGTGATCATGACAGATCATATCCATTGACGACTGTCCCTATGAAGGGATAAAATTCATCAGGGACCCAGACATGCCAATACCTCCTAGCATCGCACTAGGAGAAATAGGTAACAAATGTTTCAAAATTTTCAAGTGATGCAATTTTTATGTATTTTTATTTAAGAAATAACTCAAAAGGAAAGACTAAAATAACATATTTTTGGCATGAATCATGGCTCTAACAAAGATTTTGAATGCATAGATATTGGACCAGTATGACCAACAGGATATCCTTAGCATAAGCATAGAGGATGAGGTGAAGACCATCCCAAAAGGGGTACGGATAGAGTATTGCAAATTTTTCAGAGGAACCTGGACAAACTTACCCACTATATCTTGATGGTACAGATCGAGTATTTTCCAAAGAATATGTAGTGACAGGTCATCGGAGTACCACGACCTTGGGTTTGACTCTTCTGGTATCTGGCCAAAACTACAATGTGTTACAATGAGACACACATAGGGGCAAGGCCCCCAACATAGTAGTTATGTACTAAATTGTATCATCCCTATAGATGTACATTCGAGGATAGGGGCCCAATTTTTTAAAGTCAATCCACAATTTTGTACTTAATGAATATTTAAAATTATATATATATAGACTTTTTCCTCAACTCTTTACTTATATGAATGTTTATGTGAAATGTGATGCTTTATATACAAGCATGATTATGAACTTAAGAATGAAAAAAATTGAATCCAGTACATATTTAGAAAATGCATAAGTCACAATATTATTACTCCTAGGAAAGTGCACATATGTAATGGAATCAAAGGAATTCTTCAGAAGATGTACCTACAAGAATCATCAGAGAAGAGTCGGGTCACATATCTTGTACGCTCCATTCAACTAGGACACGACCAACTGGGAATCTAGATGAAATTCTGGGGATTGAATTCCATGAGGAATAACGTCTCTAAGAAGCTTTATCATGACACTATACTCGGCCACATTATTCATCGTTGTCCCAAGACAAGCACCTCCTAAAGTCACCAAATGACCCATGGGAGAATAAATCACCCACGTTGTGGAAGCAATATTCCGAGTGTGACGACTAGCACCATCCACTAATCCTAAAAAGATAATTGATTCTAGTGACATCTACCATCCAAGCATAAGCACGATAAGAAAAAAAAAAATGAAGAATGAAAGAAACTAACATAATCTTAATACTACCAATACACAACAATTATAAAGGGGAAAACACCCAAGAATCGTTGCTCAAGAATAATACATCTTGAGATTAATCACATTTATGGGCTCATTGATCTAGGTGGATATCGGTGGCCACCCACCTTTTCCAATTGGCTCAAAAATGTTTTCTGGCAATTTTGGTAATTTACTATTTTTAGCAGTTTTTAACTTTAGGGGCCATTTTGAGGGCCTAAATGAAGGTTTTTTAGGATCTAGTTTCTCAATGATATCCAAAGACTCTAATTGAGCCCCCAAAATGAATCTCCTTGACGATACCTTTCCAACGAGCTATCGTCTTCCCCAAACGGAGATCATATTCCAAAGTTATGCCCCCGGGAAGTTGATACACCAAACTACCCAAAATGGGGTACACAAAACTGTTGGCTTTTCATCTTCCGAGGTTAGGGTTTTGGATTTTCTTTATGATAAAAAGGCCTTTGGAGCCTCATTGTAAAATCATCTTCTCATAGATGTGAGTAGCCATCACATCTCTTCTCAGAGATAAGTTGTCGCCATTCTAGCGAGTCTTTCACTCTGTATTGTTACAGTCTTTGTACATTTTCGCTCATTAATAGAAAATTGTGTATTACTGTATCTTTGTGTTTATGGTTTCATATATGATACATTTATGTTATATTATTGGATATCCAAGATATATCTGTACATTTCTTTATTATATCTCCGCTCTCATTTCGTGCCGAAAATAATCTAGATCAATGGTATCAGAGCAGGCTGCTCTTGATCATTTTTTTTTTCAGTGCATGTCCCTGACGAGGTATGAGTATAGCAAGTTGGGTCTCGAGCTTGTCTCTCTTGAAGACAATCGGTCTCGCACACCCAAGAAACCCTCCATGGCGGAAGAAAAGAAAAATGACAAAGTAGACAATTCTATCAATCTGTTGCTTGAGCAAGATCTCACGCGACAGAAGGATGAAATGATGGAGAATTTTTCCCACATCCTTCAATGCCTACCGATAGAAACAGGTGCATCTTCGTCAAACAACCACTTTGGAAGAACCTCTCCTTTCAAGGTACGGGTTAATTTTGATATTCCTGTATTTGAAGATCACGTAGATGTGGATGCCCTAGACAAATGGTTAAATCTATTAGAATGTTATTTCTCTGTTCATAATTTTTCAGACAAGGAAAAGATCACCTTCGCACTCCTTAAAGCTCTCCCCCATGTCAAACATTGGTGGGAAACTTACTGGGAGCAAAGTTCCACGGAGGAGTCTGGGATAGATGGGGTTGAGCCCACTTGGGATTTTTTTGTGGATGCGGTAAAGGAACAGTATTACCCTGTTGGCAACTATAAGGACCAGTACATGAGATGGACCACACTGCGGCAAGAGAGGGGCCAAGCAGTTTTGGAGTTCACCAATACCTTCCATACCTTGTGCACCAAGTCAGGTATCAAAGACTTTGAACGACATTTGGTTCTGAAATATTGTGGGGCTCTACACAGATACATCCTAACTAAAATGGATTTTCTGGACATCTCATCACTCGGTGTTGCATATCAATATGTTGTTAAAATCGACATAAATTTAAGCACCGGAGCAAACATGAGTTAGGGTCTACAAATCCACAACAACCAAAGTATGATAAAGACGGCCCTAACAAACAGTCTCCCAAAAAAAAGTCCAAGCCACGAGAAAAGAAGGGTCATGGCAAGACAAAGAAGGACACCGAAAAATGGTGTGATTTCCACAAAATCCCATGGCACAACACTGAGAAATGTCGCTCAAAACAGTCATTGGTGGCCGAGATCAAAGACAAGAAGCCGAACCCTCATTCAGAATCTGATTATGAAATTACTGGTAAAAGACAGATCATCGACGTAGACCCCACTGTTGTTGTCGCGACCACAACAATTCAACCAAAAGAACCAACAAATCTTGAAGAGGGGGAGTGCCTTTTTCATTCATAGATGTGGGTGAAGGGGACCCCACTACATTATATTGTTGATAGTGGAAGCCAGAAGAACCTCATCTCAGCAGAGGTCGTCAAACATTTGGGATTGTCAACAACACCACACCCACAACCATACAGCATCGGGTGGCTTCACCAAGGACGAGATATTCATGTTAGCTAGCAATGTCAATTGTCATACAACATCCATCCTTTCAAGGATGAGGTATTATGTGATTTCACCCTACTAGATGTCTGTGATGTCCTCTTGGGCCAACCATATATGTGGAAGTGCCATGCTATTTATGAGTCTTGACCCCGTAGTATCATTGTTACTCTAGGGGGTCATCTCTACAAGATACTAGAGGTGGTTACGACTATTGTCCAACCTAAATAGTGCCGCAAGGTAGTATCCCATACTACAAAATTCATCTTCTTCACAATCTATTCAAAAGGTGAACATAAGGATATTGCAACCACTGCAGCCATGGCCCAAGCATCTTCTATCCAATAGAAGAAGGTTGAAAAGACTGCAGCAAACCGTAAAGATTCCTTCTACATACAGACATCTCAAGTAGCCCAAATGGTTAAAAATTTCCAACCATTCTAGCCACAGGTTCATAAAAACCTTCAAAAAGCTAAGCAGCGCAACTTCTCCAACAAAGCAAGCAGCTCATCAAGATGAAGATTCAGCAAATGTTTTTCCCTCTCTCTCGGGAACTCAACGCAATGGAGACCATTACTTCCTAAGGAGGGAGGGTTGATCCAGGTGAATATCGGTGGCCACCCACCTTTTCCAACTGGCTCAAAAATGTTTTCTAGCAATTTTGGTAATTTACTATTTTTAGCATTTTTTAACTTTCGGGGCCATTTTTAGGGCCTAAATGAAGGTTTTTCAGGATATAGGTTCTCAATGTTAGTTGAAGGCTCTAATTTATCCCCCAAAATGAATCTCCTCGGTGATACATTTCCAACGAGCTATCGTGCACCCCAAACGGAGATCATATGCCAAAGTTATGCCCCAGGGAAGTTGATACACCAAACTACCCAAAACGGGGTCCACAAAATTGTTGGTTTTTCATCTTCCAGGGTTAGGGTTTTGGATTTTATTTATGATAAAAAGGACTTTGGAGCCTCATTGTAAAATTATCTTCTCACGTATGCGAGTATCCATCACATCTCTTCTCAAAGATCAGTTGCCACCATTCTAGCGAGTCTTTCACTCTGTATTGTTACAGTGTTTGTACATTTTCCCTCATTAATAGAAAATTGTGTATTACTGTATCTCTGTGTTTATGGTTTCATCTATGATACATTTATGTTATATTATTGGATATCCAAGATATCTTTGTACATTGCTTTATTATATCTCCGCTCACATTTCATGCCGAAAATAATCCGGATCACTCATCCAACACATTTCTCTCATAATCAATAAGTTATTAAGAACATTTTTGCAACACATTCCTCACAACATAGGCCCTATTCCACATAACGTTAAACTTTCCTCCCCTGATGGAGTTTTTGTCTTGATCATATAACAAAACAATATCTCCCTCTGAAAATATCCTAGGGTGGACAAATTTATCATATTAAACTTTAACACTCTTTGTATGTCCCTTGTTCGCCATGGCAGCATCTCAACACTGCTCGTCAAGGTGGTCTAGGTGAAAAAAGACATTCTTCGAGCTCTGAGGTGTCCAGCAGGAGCTCAACAAATATTTTTAAGTAAGGGATTTCACATTCAATAGGAAGAACTACCTCAACTCCATGAACAAGTTGAGAAGGAGAGAATCCTGGGGCAATTTTCACTCAAATCCGGTATGCTTATAATTCCAGATAAAGCATAAAGTTCTAGATGGACTTGCTTGCATTAACATTCTCTTGTGGATAGTAAGGAGACAAATGATTTTGGATAAATCCCAATTTCGAAGCTAACTATGACATCATTTTTTTTTTAAAGTGACTACAATGTTGAACACACCGCCCACACTAAGAGGGGAGGGGGGGTGAATTAGTGCATGGAATTTTCTAACTTTTCTTCTTATTACAATTTAGCAGTTAAAACATATTTGAATAGATTAAGAACAATCAAATCATAATCACAATGGACACAGAAGATACCAGATGTTTGTATATAATTTATATGAATATATGTGAATATAATAATAAAGATTTTCCCAGCACCAACTATTTTGTTTCATCACAAACTGAAGTAAGGAGCACCAACTCCTCAGAGAGCTCCAACTCTCAAGAGAGCACCAACTCTCAAGCAAGACCCATCTTTCCATAAGACCCATCTTGTTGATAGAACGCAATCTATCCAACTAGAGTTCATTCAACTCTAGTAGTAGTGATCCATTATAGAATCAACTCTATCTCATGATCAGAGGGATACCATAAACACTCATCATAGCATTTCATATTCTCTTTGTAATTCATGCCTTCTTCACTTTATCTTTTCTCTGATATATTCGTGCCTTCTTCACTTCTACATGTCTCTTATATTCGCACGGACCATAGGTCCAGATCCGCCTCACACACTTCACAAGCCACTCTTCATCCACAAACACCCTTTCAAGTGAACCAATGATGGTTGTATTTATACTTGTTTATGCTCAAAACTTGTTTAATTTATTGAGTCGACTTGTGCAACAAGTTATAACTAACTTGTTCATTTACAATAACTTTTGGGACCACCAGAGATCATCAATTCAGGTCTTCAGCGTTACACTTGGCATCCCCTTTCCTTTCACAAATCGATCACAGGCATGGATCAATTTCCTTCGTCTCCATGATAACAGAGATCGGTGCTTCCTTCAAACCATGTTCATATGATCAATGGCATAGAACCATAGGCTTAACAATTTAAGCGATGCATTACATTATGCCTTTTAAATCTCTTTATCATGTGACCAAAGGCGTTGACCAGACACTAGGTGAGACGAGATCTTGAGCATTTATCGATTCAATCTCCCAATGAGATGGACGATTGTTGGGACTTCAGGTCTTTGCCCTTCAGGTCTTCATGACTTCCAACCTTTCAAATCTCTCGAATACAATATCGTCGAACAAATAGGATGGTTCATATTTATATCACGGAACAAAATCAATGGTTATATTCGATCCTTACATCTATCCTTCATTTCTTAATCCAACGGCCAGGACTTAATCAAGCAATGAGATGGATGGCCACCTTTTACTCCGTGACTTTATCTATTTTTCTTATGCTATCCTTCTACTATATTTTGATCAATAGTTGAGAATGCAACCGAACATCAGATCGACTGTCGGTATCTCCTTCGGGTCTTCGAACTTATGATATTTTGATTCTCAACCCCTTATTTCAACTGTACGTCAATCTTCTGGAGTTGACAAGCCACTGACGTGTGTCCCTCTCAGATTAACGATCGAGATCTCCTTCAGGTCTCCAGACTTCAAAGATTTCAAATCTCAACACCTTCTTTCCTCCGGAGTGATCACCTATTGTGCATGTCATAAGTGGAGGAGACCACTTGTTGTCAGTTAATACTTCCACTTACACTATCCTTCCACTGTAGTAGATCGACGATCGAGAGTGCTCCCAAAGTGATCTTCAGATTGGATGTCTCGTGTCCACTTCGGGTCTTCGGCATTCAGGGCTTGAGGACTTTGGGCGAGTGCTCGTGGTAAAACTCCCGAAGAAAAAATCTCGGAGTGACGTAACTTACTTGCGTCACTTGATGATGTGTCGCGAGCCGAGAAACTTCCACGTCTCACTCAGATTCATGATTTGCATGTACCTGAAATGTTGATTTCAACTTGACACTTGTCATTCTCTGACTGTGCCACATGTCCTTGCTGATGTAGACTGTTGACATGGTCTGTCACAGTTTCTTGCTGACGTCAACATAGATCTCCCGATGTGACACATGTTCATCTCCTTGATCTAATAGTCAGCATAGTATCTGAAGGGTATCTCAGATTGACGGTTGAGAGTAACTTCAGAACTTCGTCCTTCGGGACTTTGGGACTTCTGACATTTCTTGGTGGTGAAACTCCTGAAGTGATTCTCCCGGAGTGACATAACTTGCTTACATCACTTGTTGACATGGCACGAGATAATTTCTTCTTGACACTTGTCATCATCTGATTATTCCATGTGTATTTGCTGACGTGGTCTACTGACATGGTTTGTCACATATCCTTGATGACGTGGTCTGCTGACGTGGTCTGTTGATGTGGTCTTCTGACATGGTCTGCCACGTGTCCTTGCTGATGTAGAATGATGACATGGTATTCTGACCAACAACCTTGATCCAATGGTCATCGTATGTCCGCTAAATCCGATGGTCCTTATTCATTTTGGATTTCCAGGCTTCGGTTATTTCAAATCTCAAACTAAATTCTTGAAGTGAGATTTCTCCGGAGCGTAAACTCCTCGCAACTTTAGATCCAAACTAAATGTTGTTCGTCGATCATGAACTTAGATCAATGGTTCGATCTGTCAACAATGCATCTCTGCTATCTTATCATGTCCTTCCACTTTGAAATGATTCGACAGATGACGAAAATTCACATTTCAGGAATTTTAAATCTCAAACCTTCTGGAGCATAATCTTCTCACATCTTCATACCTGAAACAAATGTTGTTCGTTGATCAGGATCTTAAATCGATGGCTCGATCTTTCTGTGATGCATATTTTCTATCTTATCCTGTCCTTCCACTCGAAAGTGATCTGACGGCTGATGGGAATTTGCATAATCAAATTCTCAATCATTTTTCCCCGCTTATCCTGTCCTTCCACTCAAAAGTGATCCAACGGTTGTGAAGATTCTTGAAGCAGATCCACGATCAAGGATGATTGTGGAACCACAACTTGTGAGTGATTTAACTCATCACCCAAACTCTGCAATTGGAAGTTGTGCACTATTGGTGAGTCAACCACAATCGTCAATATCCACATCTATGAGATTTGACGATCTAGGCCAATTGTGGTATTAGAACTAGCGAGTCGTTTAATTCTCCTTTCGATCTCCTCAATTTATCCCTGTCGTTGATCTGGCTTGCAAATCGACGGTCATGATCCTCCAACGATCATCAAGCCCACGATCACTCGTATGACCGCCGTTAGTTATATGAGATGACCAACACTGTCAATTTCCTTGATCGGATGACTGTTGAGACTTCTCATCTTTTTCTGTGCAATGGTCTACTTCTCAATATTTTCATTGATCCCGACAATACTTCTGCAATGCATTTCTTCCTTCTGAGCTTTGATCTTCATTCTCTAACCCTCCTGATATTTTATCATAGGAACATTGTTGATCCTATTGTGATAAAAAATAATCATGAATTGCTTCAACCTATCTCTGCATTTGCTAATGTACGGTGTTTTCCCTTCTGAGCTTTTGATCTTCATATTGTTTGCTCCTCCTATTCGCTCCTCCTTTTGAGCTTACGGTTTCAATCTCTGCATATTGTTTGACATATTCTGCTAACTGATATACTATTGACATCAATGACAATCTCATTTGTGGTAATTCATCATTAACAACATATCATTACATCGACTGTTGACATCAATGACAATATGTCCAACAATCTCCCCCTTTGTCATTGAGGGAAACCCACTAACTTAATATACAAAACTCCCTCTGTGATGATGCTTTCCTCTTATGAAGTTTTCCTTTTATGAAGTTTCTCTCCCCCTTTGACATCAATGGCAAAGGGTTTTTCCTCCCATGGTAAATATTTGTATGTTACTGACTAGAATCTGAACTTGGGTAACACTTCTTGCAATTATATTCTTCCTGCCATAACTGAATGACTCCCCCTGTCAATATGTTCTCTATTTGCTTATGAATACTCTCCCCCTTTGTTTCTGAAAAGGTAGCTCTTCCTGACAAGGTTTCTTCCCCTGTTAATTTACTAACTTCTTATCTCAGATGATTGGGATTTTTGTGTTTCAAATGAGTAGTCTTCTTGATAACAATTTTTGTAGTGATCGAGTCTTTTCAAAACTTAATCTAATTACTTTTTTATTTACTAACCAAAACTTCCCTTGAGTTTTTACTGATTATTCTCCCCCTTTGTTTCTAAAAGGGTAGATCTTTCTGACAGGGCCTCTCTTCTTGTTATCTCTACAGGATGTCATGTACATCATTTTGTACATCAAAATGTTGCTTATGTGGATGTCATTGTCTTACTGGAACACTGCGCAATTGTAGCTCATATTATTCAAACAACTCTTGGATTTTCCCATTGATTCTCATCGATCTCTAACCAGATGTATCCGTCTTTATCCAAGATGATTTTTAACTGTACATTGCTCTAAAGTTGTCTGAGAAAGTTTATACAATGCTTGTCACATGACTGCAATTCTTTTTGCAGCAATTAACTTCACTCTTGTTCACTTGTTCAGTATTTTCTATCCACATCTGTGAGTGTCCTAGTTTCTTGAACTTTGTTCTCTGATCTTCTATTATTGCAACTTCATTTTTCTTCCATGTTTCATTTACTCCTTTTGACGTACTATATGACACATTTCTCATTGACTGTTTTCTTGAGTTCCAACAGTTATAGGCTCTGTGGCCATATCCACCACAACTATAGAATCTCATAGTGTAACAATGTGCAACAATATGTCCAACATGATTGCAGTTCCAACATCTTATACTGTTGTTGAACCTACCAACTTGTTTTCCTCCATGATGCCTACAATCCAAGGCTTTATGACCATATTCATTACAAGAAAAACAATAACTGTTAAAAACACTCTTATACCTTCTTTGATTCATCCATGAAGGTGTCTCTCTTCTAAAATTGCTTTGAGGTGTATGAGCAGCTTCTGGATGTCTTCCTTGATTTGATCTTCTAAATTTTGTAGTGTTGCTTTTATTTCTTGAACGTGAATAACCTGAGTCATATATGTTTTCACTTTTTGAAAATGAAGGCGCTGTGTCAGACCTATCTTCATCTTTTACAAATGAAGGAGTTGTGTCATACCTATCTTCATTCTTTCCAAATGAAGGACCTGTGTCAGACTTATTTTCACCTTTTACAAATGAAGGACATGCATCAGGTTTCTTAGGAGTACTCATTTCTTCGTTGTTGTATCCAAGACCGGATTTGTCTTTTGGTGATATTTGACTATCCAAGATCTCATCCAAGGTCATGGAGTTGTTTAAGAACTTGATTTGGGTGTCTGACTTCTCAACCTTCTTTCTAAGATTCACAACTTCTGCTTCCAGCTTATGACATGATTCTTCCTTTTTGTTCAGTTGGTTCCTCACTACCTCGTCCCTTCTTTTGGCTTCTTCAAGTTGGATTTTAAGATTGACATAGCTTTCCCTTAGTTCTTTTATAT
Organism: Picea engelmannii; assembly: GCA_009831015.1. Taxonomy (NCBI): domain Eukaryota; kingdom Viridiplantae; phylum Streptophyta; class Pinopsida; order Pinales; family Pinaceae; genus Picea; species Picea engelmannii. The sequence goes on along the minus strand of ML777403.1, from coordinate 615,140 downwards.
CTGCAAGGCTTTTGCTTGGTTCATCATCTTCCTTCTTTTCTTGTTTTTCTTGATTGATTTTATTTTTCAGTCTCTCGATCTCCTCTTCTTTTGCTTGACTGGTTTTGTTTTTCAGTCTCTCGATCTCCTCTTCCTTTTCTTTTGTTAGATTAGTAACTTCTGTTTTCAAACTTTTGATCTCTTCTTCTTTGTTTTCTAATTGAATCTTTTACTCAGATATGATTTCTTCATTGTCTTTGAGATTTTCTTTTATTTCCAGGATATGCTTCTGATTGTTAAGCTCATCATCTTCCTTCTCCTTTTCTTTTACTTGACTAATTTCTTTCTTCAGCTTCTCGATCTCCTCTTCTTTCTCTTCTAACTGATTTTCCTGCTCATATATTATCTTTTCATTGTCCTTGAGCATCTCCTTTATTTCCAAGACATGCTTTTGACTCTTTTCAAGAAATTCTTTAGTGTAGTCATGAAGATAGCTATAGTCTGATTCATTATGGTCATAGAGGTATTCACAGAGACTCCAATCAACCTTTTGTTTGGCCTTTGATGGTTCTTCTTCTACTTCTTCCATGGGATAAATGCTAACATAACATTTTGTTATTGTATCTGAGTCTTCTTCTTTACTTGCAGGGGAGGATTCAATATCAATGTTATTTCAATCGAAATATTGTGGTGATTCGTTATCTTTATTGATGGTTGAGTCTTCATCTTCATCCTTGATAGGAATGTCTTCTATGCCTTGTCTTTTGGTTTGATACATCTCTTCTAGTTTCAACCATAATCCCTTGGCAGATGTGCATAGTCCTATGCTTGCCTTGACTGTATCTGATAATCCATTGAGAAGAATCTTCAATGCCACTTCATTGTTCTTCCTTGCTTTTCTTTTGACTGTAATCTTGGATAGATTTTTTGAAGTAGTTAAGTCCCAGGGATTTCTTACTACTGAATTCCAAACTTCAGATTATTTTGACTTCAAATACTGTTTCATATTTTCTCTCCATGAGGAATAATCTGTTCCATCAAATAAGGGAGCTTCAATTGTGGAGAGAGCCATATGTCCACCCATTTCTTCAAGATCTACCTTCCAGTGGTTAAACTATGCTGAAGGAACCCGCTCTGATACCAATTGTTGAACACACCGCTCACACTAAGAGGGGGGGGTGAATTAGTGTGTGGACTTTTCTAACTTTTCTTCTTCTTACAAGTTAGTAGTTAAAACATATTTGAACATATTAAGAACAATCAAATCATAATCACATGGACACAGAAGATACCAGATGTTTGTATATAATTTATATGAATATATGTGAATATAATAATAAGGATTTTCCCAGTACCAACTATTTTGTTTCAGCACCAACTCCTCAGAGAGCACCAACTCTCAAGAAAGACCCAGTTTTCCACAAGACCCAGCTTGCTGATAGAACACAGTCTATCCAACTAAAGTCCATTCAAATCTAGTAGTAGTGATCCATTATAGAATCAACTCTATCTCATGATCAGAGGTATACCATAAACGCTCATCACCGCATTTCATCTTCTCTCCATAATTTGTGCCTTCTTCGCTTTATCTTTTCTCTAATATATTTACGCCTTCTTCACTTCTACATCTCTCTTATATTTGCATGGACCTCAGGTCCAGATCCACCTCACACACTTCACAAGCCACTCTTCATCCACAAATGCCCTTTCAAGTGAACCAATGATGGTCGTATTTATACTTGTTTATGCTCAAAACTTGTTTAAGTTATTGAGCCGACTTGTGCAACAAGTTATAACTAAATTGTTCTTACAATAAATTTTGGGACCACCAAAGATCATCAATCCAGGTGTTCAATGTTACACCTGACATCCCCTTTCCTTGAACAAATTGATCACAGGCATGGATCAATTTCCTTCGTCTCTGTGATAACAGAGATCGACGCTTCCTTCAAACCATGTTCATATTATCAATGGCGTAGAACCACATGCTTAACAATTTAAGCGACGCATTACATTCTTTCCTTTAAATCTCTTTATCATATGACCAAAGGCGTTGACCAGAGGCTAGGTGAGACGATCTCTTGAGTGTTTATTGATTCAACGATCATGATTCAATATCCCAATGAGATGGACAATTGTCGGGACTTCGAGTCTTCACCCTTCGGGTCTTCGTGACTTCCAACCTTTCAAATCTCTCAAATACCATATCGCCGAACAAATCGGACGGTTCACATTTATATCACGGAACTAGATCAATGGTTATATTTGATCCTTACATCTATCCTTCATTTCTTAATCCAAAGGCTAGGACTTAATCAAGAAATGAATTGGATGGCCACCTTTTACTCCATGACTTCGTCTATTATGCTTATGCTATCCTTCCACTGTATTTTGATCAATGGTTGAGAATGCAACCGAACATCAGATCGACAGTCGATATCTACTTCGAGTCTTCGGACTTCAGATATTTCAAGTCTCAACCCCTTCTTTCCTCCGTATGTCAATCTTCCAGAGCTGACAAACCACTGATGCGTGTCCCTCTCGGATTAACAGTTGAGATCTCCTTTGGGTGTATGGACTTCGGAGATTTCAAATCTCAACACCTTCTTTCCTCCGGAGTGATCGCCTATTGTGCAAGTCATAAGTGGAGGAGACCGCTTGATGTCGGCTAATACTTCCACTTACACTATCCTTCTACTATATTATATCGACAGTCGAGAGTGCTCCCAAAGTGATCTTCAGATCGAACGTCTCGTGTCCACTTCAAGTCTTCGGCATTTGGGACTTCAGGACTTTGGGTGAGTGATGGTGTAAAACTCCCAAAGAAAAACTCCCCGAGTGACGTAACTTACTTGCGTCACTTGATGACGTGTCATGAGCTGAGCAGTTGCCACGTGTCACTCAAATTCATGATTTGCACGTACCTAAAATGTTGATTTCAACTTGACACTCGTCGTTCTCTGACTATGCCACATGTCCTTGCTAGCATAGACTTCTGATGTGGTCTGTCATAGTTTCTTGGTGACGTTGACATAGATCTCCCAATGTGACACATGTTCATCTCCTTGATCTAACAGTCAAGATAGTATACGAAGGGTATCTCAGATTGACGACTGAGATTAACTTCGGAACTTGGTCCTTCGAGACTTCGGGACTTTTGACATTTCTTGGTGGTGAAACTCTTGGAGTGACATAACTTGCTTACGTCACTTGTTGACATGGAATGAGCCAATTTCTTCTTAACACTTGTCATCATCTGATTATGCCAAGTGTATTTGTTGATGTGGTCTGCTGACATGGTCTGCCACATATCCTTGCTGATGCGGTCTGCCATGTGTCCTTGCTGACATAGATTTCTGACATGGTCTTCTGACCAACAACCCTGATCCAACAGTCATCGTATGTCCTCCAAATCCGATGGTCCTTATTCATTTCGGATTTCCAGACCTTGGGTATTTCAAATCTCAAACTGAATTCTTGAAGTGAGATTTCTCCAGAGCGTAACCTCCTCGCAACTTTAGATCCGAACTAAATGTTGTTCGTCGATCATGAACTTAGATCGACGGCTCGATCTGTCAGCGATGCAGCTCTGCTAGCTTATCCTATCCTTCCACTTTGAAATGATCCGACTGTTGACGAAAATTCGCATTTCGAGAACTTCAAATCTCAAACCTTCTGGAGCATAACCTTCTCACATCTTTATACCCGAAACAAATGTTGTTCATTGATCAGGATCTTAGATCGATGACTCGATCTTTCTGCGCTGCATCTTTGCTATATTATTCTGTCCTTCCACTCGAAAGTGATCCGATGGCTGATGGGAATTCGCATAGTCAAATTCTCAATCCTTTTGCCCTGTTTATCCTATCCTTCCACTCAAAAAGTGATCCAACGGTTGTGAATATTCTTGAAGCAGATCCACGATCAAGGATGATTGCGGAACCACAACTTGCGAGTGATTTAAACCATCACCCAAACTCCGTAATTGGAATTTGTGCATTGTTGGTGAGTCAACCACAATCGTCGATATCTGGGTCTATGATATCTGACGATCTAGGCCAATTGCGGGATTGGAACTAGCGATTCGTTTAATTCTCCTTCCGATCTCCGCAATTTATCCCTATCATTGATCTGGCTTGCAGATCGACGGTCACGATCCTCCAACGATCCTCAAGCCCATGGTCACTCATATGACCATCGTCCGTTATATGAGATGATCAACACCATCAATTTCCTTGATTGGATGACTGTTGATACTTCTCATCTTTTCCTATGCAATGGTATACTTCTCAATATTTTCATTGATCCCGACGATGCTTCTGCAATGTGCTTCTTCCTTCTAAGATTTGATCTTCATTCACTAACCCTCTTGAGATTTTATCATAGGAACATTGTTGATCCTATCGTGATTAACAATGATCACGAATTGCTTCAGCCTATCTTTGCATTTTCTAACGTACTATGTTTTCCCTTCTGAGCTTTTGATCTTCATATTGTTTGCTCCTCCTGTTTGCTCCTCCTTCTGAGCTTACGGTTTCGATCTCAGCATATTGTTTGACATCTTCTACTGACTGATATACTGTTGACATCAATGACAATCTCATCTATGGTAATTCATCATTAACAACATATCATCACATCGGTTGTTGACATCAATGACAATATGTCCAACATACCATGGTTAGTGACAATATCCCTTGGAACTTTGAACCTAGCAATGCTATGATTGAATATGAATAATGCAACAATTTCACCATCGTTAAAAAACATTGGCGTGGCCTCTGCCCACTTTGTGAAGTAGTTGACAGCCATGATAATGTAACGATTCCCCCTAGTTGAATCTCGGTGGAATGTAGTAAAATAAACCGCCCACTTGGTGAAAGGGCTGACGGTGATAATGGGGAACAACGGAGCTAGATGTGTGTGCATTTTCCTAGAAAAAAATTGTCATGGATGACACTTCTTGACCACCTCTATGCAATCCTTAAAGATTGTAGGCCAAAAGTATCCGGTGCACTAAATTCTTTAGGTTATTTCCAACCCCGATAAATGACCACCACATGCTCCATGTGACAGTCGTTCGACACACTCTCTACCTCTTCATGTGTCAAACAACGATGAAGAACTGAATCAACCCCACGACGATACAAGGTGTCATTGATAATGAGGTAATTGTTTGCCCGATGGAAAATACATCGTCAATCATCCTATGAATAGTTCAGAGAGAACTTCAAAGTTTGAGCATATACCAGGATATCTCTATACCAAGGGTCAGAGAAAGAAATGAGGAAAATGTGCTCATGTAGGAACGAGTCTGTCATTATAACGTCCTTTTCTTCACTCGAAAACTTTGACATGAGCTCGCAAAAACCAATGATTTTTTGGACTTAGCTGATGTAATCTCCAAGTGGAATTCCTATAATATGACAATCCACTTATTATATTTTCCCCTGACAATCTGTCAGTTTAAAACATACTGAAATCGATTGACATATGCAATCACAATGGTTTTGCGCAATAAGATGTAGTCTTGAAATCTCTGGACGACATGCACATGCGCTAAGTACAACTTTTCAATATGTGAATAATTTAATTCAGGACCTACCAAGCCATGACTAAGATAGTAGATGGCATGTTCTTAGAACACATCATCCTCTTGAACCAAGACCATATCGATTGTAGATTTTGATGCTGGGAGGTACAACATGAAATATTTTCTATAGTCTGGGGGACTAAGTGAGGGGGCAAACATGGGATCCTTCTTAAGCACATCAAAGAACATTGTGCAAAATCATCACAAGTAAATGGGACCACATTCTTCAACAAGCGCATAAACCACTTGGCGATGTCGACATAGTTAGCTATAAATCGATGAAGGAAATTCACTTTCCCTTGTAAGCTCTAAAGTTGTCTAACTCTATGCGAGGGAGGTAATTGAACTATTGCCTCAACCTTTAAAGGATCAACCATGATCCCCTTATTCGATACGATGAAACCCAAGAGACGCTCTGAAATGATGCAAAATATTCATTTATTAGGATTTAATCGAATCCTGTAGTACCGACATCTTTCAAACACAAGGCGAAGATGAGCAAGATGATCCTCTCTCTTGTGAGAGGGAGCAACTAGATCATCCAGAGAAGACTCCACAATGTGTTTAAGATCGTGAAATTTGAAGGATATGGTCTGCTGGAATGTGGCTCTAGCATTTTTTAGGCCAAAAGGAATCTTCCAATATGAAAACGTGCCCCAAGGACATAGTAACTCAATTTTATGTTGATCCTTCGAGCGGATTTGAATATGGTTATATATGAAGAATCCATCCATGAAGAAGAATATCTTGCTTCTCACACACTCATCAATAATACGATCTATAAATGGTGTGCGGAAATTGTCCTTTGGACAAGCCTTGTTCATATCTCTAAAGTCCATGCAAACTCGGATTGTTCCTTGCTTCTTGTTAACCAAAACAAGATTGGATACCCATTCAGCCAAGGGAATAGGATAGATAAAGCCAACTTTGATAAACTTCTATACCTCGGCTTTTATCGTTGTCGCCTTTCTAGGATTAATGGGTTGCATCTTTTGATGAACAGGCTTTGCATTTTCATATGTTTTAATCTCGTGTTTGACAATTTGGGGATCTATGCCTAAAATTTCTTCTACCCACAACTGGTGATATAATTTTCCATCCCATCTATGCTTAACTTACTTCAAATTTTCAATTAAATGTTAATACTAAGTTTTGTAATCACAACCTATCAACATGATTTTTAATGCTAAGCTTTTTTAACTCTCAATTAAAAAAAACAAGCCACATGTTCTCATATTATTAAAGTAACTTTTATGATGATGATATCTATGGTTCTCTAAGACCAACAAGGTCTATTAAACAAATAAAAGTAATTAAACACATGAGTGTTGGACCATTGGTGACTCGTGAATTAGTTGGGGACGGAATCTTCCTACACTCACCAAGAAACCATATTTTTAAAATGTGAGTTTTAAAAAAACAAGCCACCATATTTTAAAAAGGTGACTTTTATTATTGATGTTCTCATATTATTAAATAACTTTTATGATGATGATATCTATGGTTCTCTAATACCAACAAACTCTATTGAACAGATAAAAGCAATTAAGCACATAAAATTGAGGGAAGGAATCTTCCTACACCGACCGAGGGACCATCCTTCTTGTGCTATGATGGAATGTTTCCACATTATTATGCCTGTGGTGCCCACAAGGCACCACCAGAGATAGAATTTTCCATCCCATCTCCGCTTAACTTCAATTATATGTGGTGGGGCCCACAAGGCATCACTAGACACAGAATTTTCCATCCCATCTCCGCTTAACTTCAATTATTCAATTATATGAGGTGGAGCCCACAAGACACCACCAATAGAATTTTCCATCCCATCTTCGCTTAACTTCAATTATTCAATTATATGTGAACGCTAAATTTTCATAAGTACAATCTATCAACAAAATTTTTCGTAACTAACAATAAAGAAAGCAAACCACCGTGTTTTTAATGCTAAATTTTAGTAACAACAAAGTATCAAGTTTTGACGAAAGCAAACCACCAAGCTTTTAATACTAAGTTTTCGGAATGTTTGTTTACCACCGATTAATTCGCTGATATATTCTTCCATGATTTGCGGTGATAAAATAGCTGTCCTTTTCGGTACATCACTAAGCCACCTGGAAACGTCGGTGAGAAATGTGATATTTAATTTCCTCTTTTTTGTAAAGTTAAAGTGTATTTTTTCATTTATATCGATAAAATTGATGGATGTGAATGCGGAGAGGAGCGATAGATTCATGTTAAATTTCCTACAAAGTTTTTAAAACCTTGGTGGTAAGTTAAGGTGTCAATTAACGGATGTGAATGTGTAGAGGAGTAAACTGGTATTAATATGGTTCAACTATTTGCTCAGGATCTTATTTTTCTGAAAAAAATTATTTATAAGTTTTAAAAAAATTGTTAATTTACTATTAATATTAATAAAATTAATATTATGAACATCACAATGAATTACAATGATTTTGTTTATCTAAAAATTCACTAGTTGGACACCGCAATGAACTACAATGATTGAGTTTAATTAGAAATTCCTTCCGAGGCTTTATTCTAGAGTCACTTGGAAATTTATACTCTCATGAATCTATCTTCCAAGTCCTTATTAGGTATAATTATAGTTACTCTTGAGAATTTGAATTATAGTTACATTCTTTAAATTTGTTCTTTTAACAATTTGGTAGGGGAATTGCAAAAAAAAAAAAAAAATTCACAAATCAAACAATTGTGATGTACTTAATTGTAAATCATAGTTTTTGTGTACCACAAGTATTCAAGTTAAGTGCACGTCCGATACCTAGAGGCCATTTTATATTTGTGAAAAAAATATTATTCACATTGAGTGGGACTATTGCTCTTATACTATGTTATATGTTTTTGGTATTTCTCCAAAGAGGGAATATGCATATGCATAATCTTAATTTTGCATAAGATTTTTTCCAAAAGTTAGAGCACCAAAGCATCTCATATTAAGAGTTTCACATAGTAATTAGCAGATTTATCAAGGCCAACTTGTTAGGAACAAGGAGTTATGGGTTACTCTACAAGGCAATTTTCAGTGATGGCATACTTGTCATTGTCAAGGTTCTCAAGTTGAAAAACAATTAGGTTGAGAAGAGTTCTAACGCAGAGTTGAGTGTCTCGCAAAAGATTTAACACATGAATAAAGTGAGAGTCATAACCTCATGCTCCAACCTTCATTCAAAAGGTTAGGTGCTCCAATTAATGTCGAATGGAAGGTTAGAGAAGCATTTGGATCATGATAGAGACAAAAACAATGGTGAGGATGTGATCCGGATTTATGAGCGAAACAAAAAGAAACCACRGATTTATAATATTAACATAGAGACACAATGAACAATAACAAAGATACAGTAAAACTTGACTTCTATTAAATAAGAAATATGTTGAGAACTATAAAATGCAGACTGAAAACAAGCTTGCTAGAATGGTGRCAGCATATCTCTRAGAAGAGATGTGATGGCTATRCTCATTTGCAAGAAGATGAGTACAATGAGGCTCYGAATGCCTTTTTACAATAAACATGAATGAMAAAACCCTAGACATCCAAAAACYTAACCCTAGGAGATGAAGCGCCAAAAGTCATGTGGGCCCCGTTGGGGTAAGTTAGTACATCAATTCTYGGGGTCATAACTTTTSCATACAATCTCCATTTAGGGCGCACGAAAGCTCATTGGAAAGGTATTGACGAGGGGCTTCATTTAGGGGGCTCAATCAAATATTTTGGTAATCATTGAGGTGCTTGATCGCGAAAAAGTGTCCTTTAGGCCCTCAAAATGGCCCCAGAAGTTCAGGAACYGAAAAACTGTTAAAAATAGTAAGTTTCCAAAAACTTGTTTTGAGCCAGTTGGACAAGGTGGGTGGCCATCGAGATCCTCCTGGATCAATCATCCCCCCTTAGGAAGCAATGGTCTCCAATGCATTGAGTGCCCCCATCATATGAGGAAATTTTTGTTGAATTTGGCCCTGGGTGAGCCACTTGCCTTGGTGCTAGTTGCCCTGCTTTGACAACCCAATAAAGTTGGATCCTATACTGGCGAGTTCCCTTGATCTGCGTGTCCACGATCTAATCAGTGGATTCATGTTCCATGCAGTCAGGGTTGAGCTTTGTTGGTGTCAATTGTTCTGTTATCTCCGAGGTGTCCAATAATGGTGGAAAATAAGGCCGAAGGAGGTTCACATTAAACACTGGGTGCAAGCCAAGGAAGGGAGGAAGGTTGAGCTCAAAATAATTGTCACCCATATCCTTGGTGATGGTGTAGGGTCCATAACGAAGTGGACGAAGCTTCTGATGAGGCCCTGCAAGGCATTCTTTCTACAAGTGCAACCAAACTTTGTCTCCCACCTGAAACTAGTGTGAGACCCAATGTTGATCATGGTGTTGCTTGTACTTGGAATTAGACTTCTATAAAAAATCCTGAACATATTGGCGAATGTGATGGATCCGCTCAATAAACCAAGTGAATTTGTCAGCTCCAGTTGGAGCATGCAATGAGCCTTCCTGGGTGGCCACAAGGTGTAGTGAAACATCCATGGGACCTAATGGTTGAAATCCCAACCCCACCTGAAAGGAGTTTTGGTCAGTTGAGATATGTATGGATCTATTGTAGTTATACTGAACATAGGGAAGACTCTCATCCTAGGTGCAGGGTGCTTGGAATTGTAAATGTGTAGGATGTGCACAATCATCCAGTTGACGACCTCGGTTTGGCCATCCGTCTGGCGGTGGAAGGTAGTGGACTTGGTGAGCTTGGTGTCCAGCAGTGACCAGAGGCTCGACCAAAATGTTCTAAGGAACCGACTGTCTTGATCTAAGATAATGGTTTGTGGGATCCCAAGTGTACCCACACTCATTCAAAGAAGAGCTTGCCAGTGGCCTCCGCTGTGATTCTTTTCTTGCAGGCAACCATAATCACCATCTTCGAAAAGAGATCAACAACCACAAAAACACAATCATTTCCTCACTTTGTGGACGGAAGGCCTGACATGTAGTCCATTGAGATGGATTCCCAGGTCCTGTCAGGAGTAGGCAGAGGAGTGTACATGTCTTGTTTCTTTGTGGTCGGTTTGGAAATATCGCAGGAAGTGTAGGACCAAATATACTTGCTGACATCTTGTCAAAATTTCAGCCAGTAGAAATGTCGTTGCAATACTTCCATTGTCTTTTCCATGCCGAAGTTTCATGCCACCCAACTATAGTGGGATTCCCAAATCAACTTCACTCACTCGCTTGATGGAACGCATAGATGGCCCAAATGGCACAACAACCCGTCCTGAATATGGAAATTCGTGATAGTTGTGTTTGTGCCCAACATCTGGGAGGTGTTGGAAAAATCAAGATCTGTCTCATAGAGGTGGGGCCATTTGGAGGTCTGGTGGTCACAAGAATCGAGCAATGTGGTGAGTGTCGCGACTGGAGGTCAGCTCAGGAAATCGACAACTCACTTGGTACTTCCTTTTTTATACTTGATGTTGAGGTGGAACTACTGCAAATTTGTGGACCACTTTTGATGGTGATCATTCTACAATTTTCCTTGTGTCTACATGAATTGTAGTGACTTATGATCAGTTTCGATGACTGTCTCCTCCTTGAGACTATAATGCCTCCACTGTCGGTAGGATTGCATAATGGAGTACATTTCTTTGTTGTAAGTAGGGTACTTACGGACAACATGTGATAGTGTCTCACTATGATAGGCCACGGGGTGGCTATGCTGAGTGATCATTGTGCCCACAACATAGTCTGAAGCATTTGTCTTGATGTCAAAGGGTTGTTGCAGGTCAGGTAATGAAAGCACTGGGGTGGAGCACAAACATTGCTTCAGATCATCAAATGGTTTCTATTGCGACATGCCCCACACAAATTTTTCCTTACCACCACCTCTAGTTATTTGGCTAAGGGCCCATGTAATATTGGAGAATCCCAACACAAACCTTCAATACAAATTGGCAAGGCCTAAGAAGCTCTGAAGCTTAGTGAGTGTGGTTAGGGTTGGCCAGTCACGGATGACTTGGATCTTGGCTGGATCAACATGCACACCATGTGCATCAACAATGTAGCCTAGGTACTGGACCCTGTCTATGTCGAAGCAACATTTTTCCATGTTGGCATATAGCTTGTGTTGCGACGGAGTGTGCAAAACTTATTGAATGTGTTGCAAGTGTTATGCCCAAGTCTTGTTGTAGACAAGAATGTCATCCAAATACACCACCACAAAATAATTAGTGAAAGGCCGCAACATATCGTCCATCATCCTCATGAAAGTTGTTGGGGAATTTTTCAAACCAAAGGGCATGGCCAACCATTCAAAAATACCTTCTTTTGACTTGAAGGCAGTTTTTCATACATCTGTCAGTTCTAATGGGACTTGATGGTAGCCAAACTTCAGATCAATATTACTGAAGTATTTTCCCACCTTCATCTAATCAAGGAGATCGTCGATTTAGGGAATCGGGTACCGGTTCTTGATTGTGATCTTATTTAGGGCCCAATAATCAATGCAGAGTCACCAAGTCCTATCTTTCTTCTGCACCAACACGATTGGACTTTCACAAGGTGATGATCTGGGTTGGATGTGCCCATTGTGGATAATTTCTTGGATCCGATGCTTGATCTCCTCATTTTCTAGCAGAGAGAAGAGATAGTCTAGCCCATTGGGTAGCGGTCCGTCGGGGGTCAGATCGATGGGATGATTGACCTGGCAGTGTAGAGGTACCCCAGTAGGTGATGAGAATATGTCTTTGTATTCTTCCATGACCTTATCCACATTATTTTGCTGCGTGGAGAGGTCGGTCCTGGAGGCCATGGATGTGGCTAAAACCTTTTGCTCACTCTGACAGAGAATAACGAAGAAGGCAAACTTCTCGATCTGAAAAGTGACCTTCCTGCATTGCTTGGCAGAGATCAAGGAAATAACACTAGGTGGAACTACCTCGGGTATCTTGTACAATTTCTTGTTTAAATTAATAATAACACTACAAGGCCTAGACTCATATACAACATGACGTTTACATAAATAAGGTTGGCCCAAAAGAACATCACAAACTTCAAGGGGAGAAACATCACACAATACCTCATCTTTGAATGGCTTAATGTCGTACGACATGCAACACTATTGGTTGACCCAAAGATCGCTTCCTTGACTGAGCCATCCGATGGTGTAGGGATGTGGGTGCGACATTGCCGACAGGGCTAGCCGTTTGATGACCTCTACTAAGATGAGGTTCTTTTGGCTACCATTATCAACAATGAAGTACAACAAGGTGCCTTTTAGCCACATCTGTGAATGAAAGAGACACTCTCCTTCCTCTGACTCATCAGGTTCATCGGGCTAGATCTTGGTGGTAGCAACAGTGGCATTGGGTTCCACGTCAATGGTCTGTCTCCCCTTTTCTAGTTATGTATAAGAGTCGGAACCCGCATCTTATTCAAAGGCTTTTACCTCATCCACTAGTGACTACTTTGAGTGGAAATCAATAGTGTTATGCTAGGGGATCTTATGGAAGTCACACCACTTCTCGGTATATTTCTTTGTCTTCCCATTTTACTTCTTTGCTTCTAGCTTGGACTGGTTGTCCTGAGGTTTCCCATATTTTCTCTGCCCTTTGTTCTGTAGGTTTGGGCTGCCCTTGCCCTGTTTTTTTCGTGAGGGGTTCCTAGACCCAAAATTTTGCATCTTTTGTTTCAGCTTCTACTCGATTTTGAAAACATATCGATAGGTCGTGCCCAAGGATGAGATGTCCAAAAACTTCATTTTTTTCTAGATGTATCTATGCAGACCGTCGTGGTACTTGAACACCAGATGTTGCTTAGAATATTTGATACCTAGATTGGTGTGCAAGGTATGGAAGACATTAGTGAACTCTGGCATTGTTTGGTCTCTTTCATGCTGCAGTGTGGTCCATCTTGTATACAAGTCGTCATAACTTCCAACAGGGTGGGTGCAACTACAAATAATGTGGATCCCTCTATTTTATTTTTCTCACAGAAAGTCTACCACCAATCTTTGACATGGGGAACAACCTTGAGGAGCGCAAATGTAATCTTTTCTCTATTGGTAAAGTTGTGGACAAAAAAATACCCTTCTAGAAGGTTTAACCATTTATATACGACATCCGCATATATTTTACCTTCAAATATAGGAATATCAAAATTGATCTGTACCTTGAAGGGGGCGGTGCCTCAGCTTGAGGTGGATGCATCGCTTGTCGACAACTATTGAAGGATTTGTGCAAAGTTGTCCATCATCTCGTTCCTCTGTAGCTCAAGGGATTCCTTGAGCAACATTTTGAAAGGATCTCTTGTCCTGTCGTATTTCTTTTTTCCTTCCATGGATGATTTCTTGGGCGTGTGAGAGTATTTTTCCTCAAGAGAAACAAGCTCGAGACCTAACTCTCTATACCCTAACCATGTTGGGGACATGCATTAAAAAACAATAAGGAGCAAAATCACTCTGATACCAATGATTCAGATTTATGAGCAGAACGAAATGAAACCAAAAATTTATAATATTAACATAGAGACACAGTGAAAAATAACAGAGATATAGTAAAACTTGACTTCTATTAAATAAGAAATATGATGAAAACTGTAAAATGCAGATTGAAAACAAGCTTGCTAGAATGGTGTCAGCTTATCTCTGAGAAGAGATGTGACAGCTACGCTCATTCGCAAGAAGATGAGTACAATGAGGCTTTGAAGACATTTTTACAATAAACATGAATGCAAAAACCCTATACATCCAAAAACCTAACCCTAGGAGATGAAGCGCCAAAAGTCATGTGGGCCCCGTTGGGGTAAGTTAGTACATCAACTTCTCGGGGTTGTAACTTTTGCATACAATATTCATTTAGGGTGCACAATAGCTCATTGGAAATATATTGACGAGGAGATTCATTTATGGAGCTCAATAAGAGCCTTTGGCACACTTTGAGGTGCCATATTGCAAAAAAAGATTTGTTTAGGCCCTCAAAATGGCCACGGAAGTTCATGAACCGAAAAATAGCTAAAAAGAGTAAGTTGCCAAAAAAAAAAATTAAGCCAGTTGGACAAGGTGGGTGGCCAATGAGATCCTCCTAGATTAGGATGTGTGTGAATTTGGATTAAAAACACAATTATACATTTCCATAGATGTGACCCATGCAATGGAATATCTTCATCATGATTGTTTAGTGCAAATATTTCGTTGTGATATAAAACCAAACAATGGAAGTTTTGGACA
>ML777403.1:549911-565722 GCA_009831015.1 Picea engelmannii | reverse complement strand
AAAACTCAAACAGAGGTAAGAAGCTTTCTAGGACATGCTGGATACTACAGAAGATTTATTAAGAACTTTTCCAAAATAGCTTCCCCCCTGTTTGTTTTACTGATGAAAAATGTTGAATTCAAATGGACTAATTTCTGTCAAGAGGCATTTAATACACTTAAACATCAGTTATCTACAGCCCCTATCCTTAGAGGACCTGATTGGACACTTCCCTTTCACATATCCTCTGATGCTTCAGATACTGCTATAGGAGTTGTCTTGGGACAGGAAGAAGATCACCTCCCTTATGCTATATATTTTATCAGCAAGAATATGACCCCTGCTGAACTTAATTATACAGTCACCAAAAAGGAATTCTTAGCAGTTATCTATGCAATTAATAAATTTAGACATTACATTACTGGCTATTCTACTTTTTTCCATACTGATCACTCAGTTATCAAGTACTTAATGAATAAACCTATCACAAATGTTAGAGTCACCAGATGGCTATTATTATTACAAGAATTTGATATTACAATTGTAGATAGGCCAGGAAAAGAGAATGTAGTTGCTGATTTCCTTTCTCGATTGACACATGATGATGATACCCCAGTAGATGATTCCTTTCCTGATGAATATTTATTTGCAGTTTCTGCTCACTCACCTTGGTATGTAAATATTGCTAACTACTTGGTTGCAGGGAAGTTACCATCACACCTATCCTACCGAGAGAAGAAAAGTATTATTCATCAAAGTGCTCGGTATAGTTGGATAAAGGGGTACCTTTTCCATATAGGAGCTGATCAAGAGATTCAAAGATGTATTAGAGAAGATGAGGTGTATGACCTATTGAAAGCTTGTCATGATGGCCCTTGTGGAGGGCATTTTGCTGACAAGGGAACAACATACAAGATTCTAAGGATGGGGTACTATTGGCCCTCACTCTTCAAAGATCCAAAGAAATATGTCAAGACCTGTGATAGCTACCAAAGAGTAGGCCAACCTAATCATAGAGATGAAATGCCATTAAAACCCTAGGTAGTACTTGAACCATTTAAAAGATGGGCCTTAGACTTCATAGGACCCATCAACCCTCCATCCAATCAAAAAGTTTATATACTGGTCTGCATAGACTACATGAATAAATGGGTGGAAGCCAAGGCACTCCACAGAGCGACTGAAGAAGCAGTTATAGATTTCTTATTTAAAGACATCTTCACCAGATTTGGAATGCCAAGAGAATTAGTTACAGATGGAGGACCTCCTTTCAACTCTCATGGGTTCAAAGCCACCCTTCAAAAATATCATATTCAGCAGAGAATGACTAAATCATACCACTCCCAAGCCAATGGATAGGTGGAAAGCACAAAAAAAGTAATAGAAGCCATTCTAACAAAAACAGTGAAGGAAAGTAGAAAGGATTGGTCCTACAGG
The DNA here is from genome assembly GCA_009831015.1 of Picea engelmannii. Taxonomy (NCBI): domain Eukaryota; kingdom Viridiplantae; phylum Streptophyta; class Pinopsida; order Pinales; family Pinaceae; genus Picea; species Picea engelmannii. The sequence continues at coordinate 564,306 of ML777403.1, read as the reverse complement.
CTCCTTGAAGCACTATGGGCCTACCGAACTACCTGGAGAAATACTACAGGATTTTCTCCCTATGAATTAGTTTATGGAAAGAGTGCTATTTTTCCTGTGGAATTTGAGATAAAAACTTTAAGGACTTCTTTAGCTGTCAACCTTGATCTAACCGATGCACAGACAGCCAGGTTGCAGCAACTTAATGAACTAGAGGAGAAAAGACTAGATGTCATTCATCAAACAACCATAATTCAACAACAAAGATTACAATGGCATGACAAAAATATCAAGAACAAGCAGTTTCAAAAAGGTAACTGGGCCCTACTTTATGATTCCTGGTTCAAAGAATTTCAAGGGAAACTATGTACAAGATGGCTTGGACCTTAGGAAGTAGACACAATTTTCCCCAATGGAACAGTAAGGCTCCTCACAATCAATGACTCTAGAACTCCGTTACTTGTAAATGGTCATCAGCTCCATCTGTACCAACGACCTATTTCTAAAGAATATTTTAATGCCACATGCATGGAAGACGCCCATTTTTTGTTCGTTGAGGGGGTTTCTACCCCTAATAGCAATTAAATTCTTTTTAGTTAATTTTCTTTAGTGTTAGATTAGATTAGATTTTCTTTACTAATGATCCCTGTCAAGGAATACCGTGCTACAGTCGATTTTTGCAGAATCCCGATCGAAGCAAAGCCACTAGGAGAGGACGATCCTACTTCAAAGAGACAAGCTTTCACGATGCTGAAACACCACTGTTCAGCACTGTCGACTTTCACGATGATGAAACACCACTGATGAGCACTGCTGACTTTCTTCTGATGCTGAAACACCACCGTTTCAACACTCTTGACTTGCCTCCACTACTGAATCACCACCATTCAACACTCTTGACTTGCCTCCACTGCTGAATCATCACCGTTCCCCACTTTTGACTCTTTCTCTGTTGTCGAAACACCACTATCAGCAATCTGCCCCCTTTCCTTCATTTAACTTACACCTTTTCTCCATCACGGCTCGGCAACCCACAGTCTGCCATTTCATCATCCTTTTCATCGATGAAACAACTCCATCTAGCAATTGTTTCGCCTCTTCCTTTCTGTTGCTGAAACACCATTATCAACAACTTTTCATTTTTTTCCCGTTGCTGAAACACCATTGCCAGCAACTCCTCATCATTTTCATGATGTTGAAACACCACTGTTCAACACTTTTCATTCTTCCCACTCCCAAAACACTTCAGTCCAACATTTCATCATCCTTTTCATCGACAAAACAACTCCGTCCAGCAATTGTTTCGCCTCTTCCCTTCTGTTGCTGAAACACCATTATCAGCAACTTTTCATTTTTTTTTTCCCGTTGCTGAAACACCATTGCGAGCAACTCTTCATCATTTTCACGATGCTGAAACACCACTGTTCAACACTTTTCATTCTTCCCACTCCCAAAACACTCCACTCCGCCCTTTCCTCACCATTTTCATCGACGAAACAACTCCATCCAGCAATCGTTTCGCCTCTTCTCTTCTGTTGCTGAAACACCATTACCAGCAACTTTTCATTAGTTTCCCGATGCTGAAACACCGTTGTCAGCAACTCTTCATCATTTTCCCGATGCTGAAACACCACGTTCTGCACTTTGACTTTCTTCAGATGCTGGAACACCATTGCTCAGCAGTTCTTCATCTACAGTACTTGTTTCATCTTTCGCTGTTGCCGAAACACCAGTCTTTCACCATCGTCCGTTAGCAAGATTTTACGCCTTCAGATTATAGTTCGATCTTCTAAGACAACAAATCCTCGACACAATTCAAAAGTCGCCACCACAACAGGACTACCACTGACAGGCATGATATGTTGTTTGCAGCACGAATCAAATGATAAGGCGAGGTATGTAAAGTTTATGTAATTCAGTTAGGCTATAGTTGATGGGAAAGATTCGACGTCATTATGACCATCCAAGTGCAATTAGTACTAACCGCACTAGATGGGAGGGGAAGTACACATCAAATCCACATACCATCATTACACCCGATTTCACCGCCGTCATCCCTAATTCACCACCCTTTCGCGCATTTAACCACTATTCCTGCATAACATCACTCAGAAAACTCACTCTGCAGAAGTTGATACACAAAAATCTCGACGCTGTATATTACCAAGTCGGTAGCCATGGGAGAATCTATCATACGAAATGAGCCCGCCACCACAGCGCTGCTGGAACACTACCCAGCAGCGTATGAAATCTTCCAGTAGGCAGGGTGGCTCAATTACTTCCGCAGACTTCAAGGATATAACGAACAACAAGTCCTACAGTTCGCTCGAAATCTTCAGGAGGACCATTCTGTCATTGACAGGGTGTGAATATCAGTAACAGAGGAAGACATAGCAGAGGTTTCATGCCTCCCCATGAATGACACTCAAATGTTCAGCAAAAAACATATCATTGGGACTGTTCAACAGAACTTCTTCCTGCCCGAGGAACGCATTGATCTGAAAGGAAGGGGTGTTCAGCTGAGCTCATTGCCACCACCATGGTCGGAAGTCGCCAAATTTGTCAAGCATTACCTGACCTGTGAAGGTCGATATCAGGTAGTGTATCAGCACGACTTCCTCCTACTTTCTCATTTAAGGCATAACAAAAGGGTCAATATTCCCTATTATTTGCTGGGCTGTTTGAAGAATATGGCACATTACTGTAGAAATGCCAAAGATCCAACCCTGTCACTTACCCACCACTGCCTCGTTCAATTACTCATCCACAGGGGTTTTGCTCAGCAGAACTGTCCATTAAACAATCCACCAGTAAACCCTGAACCAACTGCCGAAGTCCCTAAAATTCCTAAGGAGCAGCAACCGCAAAATCCCCCAGACTCCCCTGAAGTACCCCATAGCTCGCCCACACAACCAACCAGTCCCCCTACCATACCAGAGCCGCCGCATACCGCACCAGAGTTTTCCACTCCTGCCCTTCACATTCTAAGTGATGACTCTGAACCGGATAATCCCTCCTGCCCCATCGTTCAAGAACGACCTTCCCGAAAACGAAAGCAAACTCCCCTCTTTCCACCCTTCTTTAGGAAAAAGTGAACAAGAAGCTCAATAAGGCCACCCTTTGTGGCCACTACCCTAGATACCCCACCAATTCGACTGACACCCCATACACCTTTGACCTCCCCAATTTCGGGATCTTTGCCTATTCCAACCACGGGCACTGTAACACAAGAACCAGATGCCCCAGATACTGTAACATCATCTGTCTCACACAGGGTAGCTGAAACACAAGAACCAACTACCCACTCAGTGGCTGAAACACAAGAACTAGCCATAGCTGAAACACAGGAAACAACTATGGCTGAAACACAAGAACCAGCCGCTGACATTGAAATTGAGTTACAGGAATCAGACGCCCAAACAACATTTGTTTCAAATAAAGTAGTCGAAACACAACCAACTACCCATCCAGTGGCTGAAACACAAGAACCAGTCATTGATATTTAAATTGAATTACAGGAATCACAGGCCCAGAACGCTGTAACACCACCCTCCTCAAGAAAAATGGCTGAAAAACCAACCACCCATTCAGTGGCTGAAACACAAGAACCACCCACTGATACTGAAATTGACATACATGACTTAGAGGTTGAGGGTGCTGCAACTTTACTTTTTCTTCACCAAGAAGCTGAAACACAAGCAGCAGCTACCATTCCTGCTGCTCCTTCCCAACAACCAGAAGCAACAATGGCATCTATCTTGCAGGAAAACGAATTTTTAAAATCAGAACTGGAAGCATATAAGCTGGAACTGGCCAGAGCCAAGGAAGCATATGAAAAGGAACTCAATTCGTACACCTCAAGCCGTATAGCAACCCTGGAAGAACAAACTATAGAAAGCATATGCAAAGAATATATGTGCTGCCAATGCGGAGATATTTACTATTAGGCAGGCTATAAGGTGGTTCAAGTTCCAGTGTCAGGAGCAGCCCCTACTCCTTCACCTTTTGAAGTCAAGAAAGAACCTGCTACAACACAAGAACCAACAGGTCCTACCAAGCTCAAAACTGAAACTGCTGCAACACAAGAACCAGCAAGCCCTAGCAAGCTCAAGACTGAACCTGCTGCAACACAAGAACCAGCAGGCCCTTCCAGGCTCAAAACTGAACCCTGCATTACAGCAAGAGAAGTCCCTACTGTTGTTAACAAGGCTGTGAAAACAATGCCCATGGAGGAATTTACACCACCCAGTCAGATCAATCTCTCCACCTTTAGGGAACAATCTACTCAAACCCTGCCTAATCCCACTACTTCCAACGCTGAAACACAGACTCAGCTATGGGATGAACATGCAGAAATACAAAAATGGAAGAAGGAGTATGCTGAAACATAGGCCAAACATCTGCAAGTGCACAAGAAAACCTAGATAAATCACACTTTCTCAAATTGGGAAGCATCAGAACAGATACACCAGGAAGCTCGTGAGCTTAAGAAGAAGAACAAAGAATTGAAAGGCAGATTGGTCCTAGTATTTGATTTGATGCAGAAACTACTGGCCACAAGGAAACCATCTTGTAACTATTCTTTATTTCTCATGGAGAGACTCACATGGTTCCAGATTAAATCAATTATAGAATGTAAACCCCATGAGGTAATACAACCAATAGATTTTTTCAAGACTTTTCTAGCAGCCTCTACTAGGGATCAACACCTCTTATGTGAGGCATACTTCCATAATGAGGCCATTCCCGAAAACAGGCTGCTAAACATAAATCCCCTTGTTGGGGATGTTCAAATCCGAGCATTTACTTCCTTTCTTTATAATCAGATTTTGTGGCAGAATGAATTTTTGGCTGCTAAGCACAATGAAGATAACCGCCTCCTCTGGATTAGACCAGAACCACAGAGGGTAGCGACTTCTATTTCAGAATATTATGAGGTCTTAAAACAACCAGGGGTGACTGAGCATGTTCAACAGCTACAGTCAGAAGTGCTCCAAGATTGTCAGCACAACATCAGTGCCATAGAGATTCCTGCCCTCCAGGCCAATAACCTGTTTTGGCAACAATCCACAGAGAAGAGACAACAACACAATCCTTTTGGTCCTGCCAACCTAGAAGTAGCAATTTCCAGGGTACCCAGCTACATCCAGTGTGTTAGACATTGTGCTGAAAACTGGATAGGGTACAGGTTTTACTTTCCCATCCTCTGGTTGCCAATAGAAAGATATCAAGTCAGTTATAAGCTACCTCAGAAGGCAGAGACAGCAGCATGGCAAAGACTACAGCAGGTCCAGGGGTTTAGAACGCCAACAGACAGTACCTCCCAGAGCTACTGCTTGAGTAATTTACACGATCAGAGCCAGTATCAAGACTCTGATTTAGAGTGAGTTGCCTGAGGACATGCAACACCTTGAGCTGGGGGGGATGTTAGGACCACACAATGTACCCTTTTGCCCATACCTTTTGCCACTATTATACCCTTGATCACCTATATTTAGACTCATACTATCACTTCATCTGATCATTCCAAAGGTATACAACGTCCTTTCTCATTACTATATGTTTAATCTGTTTTGCAAAATATTTTACATCACTTTTGTACTTAACCATTGATTAGACTGCAGACTAGCATTTGAAGCCTGTTGCTGAAACACAGTCCAGGTCGCAGATGATGAAACACAGAACTTTTACACAGCCGAGCTCGCAGATGCTGAAACACAGAGCTGTTACACAGTCCGAGGTCGCTGTTGCTGAAACACAGAGCTGTTACATAGATTGAGGTCACTGTTGCTGAAACACAGAACTGTCATACAGTCCGGAGTCGCAGAGGCTGAGACACAGAGCTGTTACATAGTCTAGAGTTGCAGATGCTGAAACAAAGAGGAGACCGCCAGAACCAACGATGCTGAAAAGAGCACAATTCACGTGGCTGAAACAACCCGTGAATTGCGATGCTGAAACAACATCGACAACTACGAGAAGAAGCTGTTACTCCAGTTGTAACAACAATACCTCATCCAACTCCTGTAATATCATTTCTGTTGCGTGAGACCAGGACATCTTGCTCTGGTTTAGAAAGAAGATCCGACTAAAGAGAGGACTCAGATACACATTGTAAATTTTGATATATTGCATCAAGGAGGTTCCCTCTTTAAATAAGGGGAATTCTTCATTTGAGCATCCAAGTTTTATGTATTGAAAAGCTTCAGAGAGAGCGGGACGTGTACTTCATTTTCAGACTGTAACAGGATATTTTGATAGATGAATACAAGACTGCTTTGATTATCTTCTTCTAGATTTTCCGTTCCAGGGGAATCTTGTGAGAAGGGAGGGCCCACGTTCTTCACAAGATTCACCCGTTAGTTATAGAGTGTGTTATCTATTTATGTGTGTTTAATTTTCATATGCTGAAACACTGTTTTTAATGAATTTCGCTTTGCTGAAACACTACTGACTCTGTTTTAGTTTATTGAATGAAATTCGTAACCTTTTTATTAGCAATCTTGTGTGATGATTTTATGAGGCTAGCCAGAGACTGGGTTAAGGGTTCCTTCTCAGACAGGAAGGAATCAGAACATCCTGTCCTCTGTAGATTTCATTTACTGCTGCAAGTTTATTAGCCAGAGACTGGGTTAAGGGTTCCTGCTCAGACAGGAAGGAATCAGAACATCCTGTCCTCTGTAGATTTCATTTACTACTGCAAGTTTGTTAGCCAGAGACTGGGTTAAGGGTTCCTGCTCAGACGGGAAGGAATCAGAACATCCTGTCCTCTGTAGATTTCATTTACTCCTGCAAGTGTGCTAGCCAGAGACTAGGTTAAGGGTCCCTGCTCAGACAGGAAGGGATCAGATCATCCTGCTCTCTGTAATCTCTATTTCACAAGTGTGCTAAACAGAAATAGGGCTTAAGGTTCCTGCTTAGAAAGGAAGGAACTAATTGTTCTTGTTCTCTGCTAGATAGAGTTATCTTTTTTCTGCATTACTATTTTCATGAAAGAGTGTCAGTACTGAAGTCTCTATTTGAGAGTAAGGGTCCTGTCCTCTGATTGCAGAGTAGTATTCTTTCTTGTTGCAAGTATTATTTTAATGTAATCCAGGATTCTTAGATTAATCTTTAAAGTCTGCAATAGGAAAGTTGCTTTCCTGTGATTTAATTCAGAACTTCAGCAAGTATGATTAGTATAGATTATTTTACTACAACTGTAAGTTTCTTTTGGAATTCAGCATATATAGTGTGTGGTTATATTTGAAATAAAAATACTTCCCTCGGTTGATAATTTATGTATCACTTGGTTGTTTGAAATTAATTAAGCAATTATAGTGATCAACATTTGGAAGAATAACCAAATGGAGGAGGACACAACTCTATGTAGCGAGAAAAGATTCCTAAGGTCGTATTACATCCCATAGTTTGACGAACAAACGAACATATGTGCTTTATCCAAGGGTGACTCATTATGCTGCCAATAAAGAAAATACTTTTCCCTTCCTCTTTTTGGGGTATATTTGATTTTTTTGTCTTTTTCAATGATTTTGGAAAAAAGAATACAGAAATGTTACATTACAATGGAGGAACGAGTGTTACAAACATATAAGTTCAAGGCACAAGGACAAGATTGATGTTCAGACTCATGATACTCGGGAAAAATCCTTCAGGGGCCAAGGGTGTTAAGACGTAGAAGCAAAGTGCTACAAGGTTGGCGTATAAGGTATGCAAACGCAGTTAACAAAACACACAATGGTAACGTCCTTTGATGTAAGTTTAAAGAGCCTAGAGAAGGTAAGATCGGTGGTTTTTCATATTTAGAGAGTCTAAAAAAACATAAAAGGAGACTCCATTGGGGTACCTTTTTCGAAGATAGTCTAGTCGGTTCAAAAAAGGGGTAAACTAGCACCGACAAGACGTCTATTCAAAACCATTTTAACGAGTGTAATAAGGACAAGATCACTCGACCATTTTTTCATTTTTAAGGAGTCTGAAAAAAGCTTAACTATGGACTCCATCAGGAATGTTCTTCTGGACCAGTTTAACAAGTGTGAAAGAATAAGGTCACTCGATGATCTTTTCAATTTTAGGGAGTCTGAAAAGAGATGAACTATGGAGTCCGTGGGGGTTCCTTTTTCGTAAGTTTAGTCCCTCAGGCCCGAAAAATGGGTAAAATTATACTTGAGAGCACTCTTCTAAAGAACTGAAGTTCCATAGAGTATACCTTTGTTCATATAGTTGACCGTCCGGACCGAAAAAGGGGTAAACTACCGCCGGACAAACGTGACTTCAAATTTCATTTTAACGAGCATGAAAGGCCACAAGATCACTCGACAATCTTTTCATGTTTAGAGGGTCTAAAAAGGGCTTAAAAGAAGATCCGTTATATCGTTTGGGAGTCTTGAGGGTGAGGTCAAGAGAGAAAAGGAATCATGCAAATGAGGCTCAAACTCATAAACAAGAAAAACTACAAGGACTCTCGAGCTTATAGTGTTGAGAGACAACATGGATACCATAATGCAACCAGGATCTACCTAGGGCATCCATGTTCCGGTAATCTCTACCACCAAGTCGCGACACTTCTAAAGAACCTATGATGGTTCCATGTCACAACCTGATGGGATTGATCCTATGTCAAAGGAAAAAAGACAACGAGATACAAAATTCAGGGTAGAAACCTAACCTATATGCTCCAATTGATCCTCCGATTTTTTTTTTTCACGGACCGTTGAAAATTACTCAAAACTCCAAAAAACTATTCCGATACCCAATGATATCCTTCCCATGCAATTCTTGAATCACTCCAAATGGTTTTTGGTATAAATAAAATGCTAAGGGAGGCAGAAAAAGTGACAAAAAGAGGCCAAAAAGTCTATAAATAGACGTTGGCAGCTCATTATCACCATTGTTGATTTGGAAATTGACTCTAGAGCCAAAAGACCCCCTTTGATAAAAGTGGTGATTGCGGGAGTTACAATGGACGAAACGAACTTTTGTCTGGACCAAGTAAGTACAAACTCTCTTAACGTGTATGTTAAGTCTTTATTTTTGCATTGGGTTTCATTTTTTAGTGGGGCGTCAACCTTTAAAAGGTCAGCCCTAGGTCCACGTGGGATATCTTAGGACATGACGCATGTACATTCAGGCAGAGTAAATTATGCATGCGTGTACACGCGACTGTCACCATTACAGCCCACGTGGACCCCTTTATTGAATGAAAAAGGCTTAAAAATCAAGGGTTAACCCTCCTGAACCTTGGTGTTTTACAGGATGCATGTCCATTGGAGATAAAGAGAGCATGAAGAGGTTAGTGAGTTGGTTAGGGAAGACCCCAATGCTATGGCTACTTTGATGCAATGTGGGTTACTCAAGTTTTTCCTATGTCTTTTTATGTGGGCACAACCTAGGCTACTGAATGCCTTGGTTGACTACTGGCATCTGGATGTAAAGGCATTCATGTTAGAGGGGCAGTCACTGGTGCCCACGATCGAGGACATTTACTTTTTGACTGGCCTCTCTAGGAGAGGGGAACCAGTAAACTTCCGGACTTTTCCTTCGGGGCTGCATAACATAGCAGAATTGATAGGTCTATACTGTGCGGATGATATAGACCGATCGAGCTCACAGGTTCCCATAAGCAAGATCACTGACTTATCGCTACATGCGATAGTATTGCTTATTGGGCGAATCACTGGTTCTGTGGCTCTACATCAAGCATCTCGTGCACAGATGAACTATGCAGTCCAGTGCTTAAATGCACAATTTTTTTATTGGAGTACCACATTGCTTGAGTGTATGAAGAGGCAGTTGACAAATTTTTCGTTTCCAGACACAGAGGAACTTTGGGTTTGGGACCATTCTATGTTCGTTCTTTTTTGAGAGAGTTTCGAGTTTTAGTCCTCGAGTAGTGGTATGAGGACATCAAGCCTCTCTTCCTGTTGTATGTAGATGGGTAGTGTTACTGCCCCGACAGGGTGGCATAAGGACCAATGATTCCTTCAATGATGGCTTCTTCACGTGGTTGTCGCGATAGATCCCGGTTATAGAGGATTATCCCTATGCTGGGATTGACTTCTCGAGAGACCCTGAGATACCAGTACCTCCTGGTGACGAGTGAGGGGAGATGGGTAAGTCTCCACCTTTGTAGTTTTTTTTTTGTTAAACATATGTAAATTTTATGTTTTTTTGTTATATATATCATTTTTTTTTGTTATACCAGAGTATTTGATGGATATGTGTTCATTGTGTGCAGATGTGGGACCAGTGCGACCCGCTGACTATGTGAGGAACATGCGTCGTCCTCGGCCAGGGGCCACACTTGCCACTGCAGGGGGACTAGCAGTAGCAGGAGATCTTCCAGTCGAGGAGGTTGAGAGGGTATTGAGACGAGTTGAGTGAAACTTTACTGCGCTCACTCGCACGGTCCCGATGGTAGAGATTGAGGACTTGCCACTATCTATGTAGCCTCATGTAGTGGGGGCACCATGGATGTGGGTCCAGTTGTTTCAGTGTTTAGCCAACACTGTGGATCAGTATAACAGGGCCCACGGGCCCTGACTTTAGCTAGACATTTTTACGTGCCACGAGCACTACTTGTATATATTTTTTGAGGGCAGAATCCTTGTGACTCATTAGTGGTCATATTTTTGAGGTGCTTGCGTCCATCTATGTACTCTGGTTACTTTATGATATTATATATATATTTTTTGTCTTTTGTGTCTTATGGATCATGTGTGCAAAAAATGTATTTACATGTTTATGTGAATGTTCTTTCATATGTGTGCAAGATGCCAATCTAAAATTTGATTAGCTAGAGTATCTGTAACTTGATTTAATCTCCTAGGAACATGAAAATATGTAATATAATCAAAGTTTCGTTCTAAGAGACGTACCCTAAGGAATCATCGGTGTAAAGTTGGATCATGAACCCGGTATACTCTGTTTAACTGAGACACAACCAGTTGAGCGTCGAGATAGACCCGGAGATGAGAGATACCAAATGAAAAAGCATCACGAAGCAACTAAATAACTACACTATACTCAGAGACATTGTTTGTAGTGTCACCTAAGCATATAACTCCGGAAGATAAAAACTGGCCTTGAGGTGTAAAGATTACCCAAGTTGCGAAGGCAAGCCTCCGAGTGTGCCGACTAGCACCATCTACATACCCAACGAACACTTCAGAATCACTTGACATCTGCCACAATGATGAAAGATAACATCAACAACACATCCATAATACTAAAAGAAACTAGAAAGTAATAGTACAAAGACTATAGATATTTTACAAAAAGTTACCCATAGTGACCTGCCTATGAGTAATACTTCTTGAGGTGGAGCCCATTTCTAGGCTCTGCCAAAGCATTCCCTTGAAAGTAAATCAGACCATAAACACCATTTTTTAAAACCTCTTTTCTAATGAAAGGTCTGAACCACATGGGTTTGAATTTTCCTGCCCCTAGGGGGTCCTTATCTTGGTCATAGACCAGGACAAGGTCGCCTTCAGAGAAAATCCGAGGAAGAACAAACCTATCATACTGACACTTGACCTTATGTTTGTGAGCCTCATTGGCTAGGGCCGCATCATGACACTGCTCAAGGTATACTAACCGTTCTTCAAGTGGAGAAGTGTCTGGCAATAACTGTACTGCCAACTTTAGAGACGGGATCTGACATTCGATAGGCAAGACTGCCTCCAACCCATAAATGAGTTGGAAAGGTGAGAAACCGGTTGCAGTCTTAATAGATTTTTGGTAAGCCCATAATGCTGAGTATAACATCAAATGCCAATTTGACTTGGCTGAGTTGATCATTCGCTATAGAATGGTCTTAAGAGTTTTGTTCACAGCTTCCACCTAACCATTTCCTTGGCGGTAGTAGGGTGACAAATGTTTCTGCTGTAACCCAAGCTTTGACGTTAACTCGGTCATCATCTAGTTTTGAAAGTGACTACCATGGTCAGTGACAATCTCCCTTGGGACGCCGAACCTTGCTATTATCTGGTTGAATAAAAAGAGAGTTGCAGTCTCTCCATCATCTTTAAACGTTGGCATAGCTTCAACCCACTTTGTGAAGTAGTCTACAACTACAATGATATAGTGGTGCCCCTTTGTTGAAGGAGGGTTGCATGTAGTCTTGTGACCCGGTTGCTTCAAAAGACCCTTGTTGGTCTAGCTTTCGCCTTAGTGGTGGTGGGGGTGGCTCCAGTGTAAGCGGTGACAGACCAAGAAGCCTTCATGACCGGCAGAGCTCATGATCCTCCACTGTGTGGGAATATCAAAGACACTCTAGGGTAGTCTAACCGTTCAAAAATAATCACGCACTAAAGAATTCCCTATAAGATAAGACAAGCAAACACTAAATTAATTGGAAGAATAGTTACAACAACCAACACTAGAGAAACTTATCGGTGCAAGTGCAACTTGAAAACGGAAGCACCCTCCGGGTATACTCTACAAAGCATGGCCTAATGTCTATCCTAGGTACTACGGTATACCCCCGCAGTCACCTGTGTATGTCCCTAGAAAATATAGGCAACTAGGTTGCGAGAGCGCGAACAGTCACCAGGTGAGTACAGTCGAAAGTCGGGTAGACCACAATGAGCAGGGTATCGAGCCCGAAACCTGTCAACAGTATCGAAAGAAAATGGTCCAAAAGACAACTGAAGACCTCGAATGGATTCGAGACCCACGAATCCCCGTGGCAAATGCAATCGACGAAATCCCAAAACAAGCCCTCTATATGTGTTCTCCACTACGATTGGTCTAGCTTTGGAGGGGTTATCTCCGCTACCTTTCCGCACACAACCCTGTGTTTATACCCTGTGTTAGAGGGGGGTCCCAGATAACTTTCATGATACTAGACTTGGACACTCCCTAACTTAGACTCCAATGTTTGATTTTAATGGCCTTGAAGAGTTTCCTTTCCAACCTAATCGAAGGCCCTAATCCTAAACTAGTTGGTTAACCCTACAAACACAAAAGTTTAATAAATTTTAGATTTAGTGTTAATTTTATGGTTTGTCTTATGTCAAGGGGTATGAAAGTGAAACTAAGGATGTTTGAAAGATGAAAGTAAAAAATGAACAAAAAGATGGAAACAAAAACTTTCACTTAACGCAAATTTTCAACAACTTTTCAATTTTTTTTTTTTATATTTTCTAAGATCTCTTGAATCAACAAACTTAATGAAGGATTTCACTTGACTAAGAGCTACTTACAATCTAAGTAAACTATCAATAACTTAAGAAAGCAAATACTTTTCCCTGGTTACTAATGCAAAACCACACTTTTCAACAAAACAAGAAAATGAAAGAGATTTTTTTTTTATTTGAATGTTGACAAAGCAAAAAGGAAAAATATCAACAAGTCAAAAACCAAGAAAAAAATTCTGGCCTAATCTCAGATCGCAAAGAATCACTTCAAGAAATCACACACTAACAACTTAAAAAAGGACTCTCACACTTATCTAAAAACCCTAAAGAAAATTTTTAATGACAACTTTTTAAATGAAAAAAGCAAGCTAAGGCTAAGATCAACCCTAAGTTATTGACTGCTAGGACAGAGATTCAAAAACCTGAGAGGTATAACTCTTGTCAAGGGAAATGATGACTGCCTTACCCTCAACAAAAACTATCCTGCACAAGCACACTACTAACAATCCAACAGAAAGCGTGTGCACGCAAGCTGTGTAGAGCCAGAGGACATGTACACGTGTGCTGGCCTTATACAGGCCATGTGTATCTCTAAAAATCTAAAACAAATAAAAATAGACAATCCAAACTAGGAAGAGACCACTGATATTGAGAACTAGGATCTTTTGAAGGCTTAGACACTCTCTTTAATGGAAAAGAAAATAATGTAAGGAAAAAAAATCATAAAACAAACCAATCTGAGATGAGACTACAAACAACCAAGACATAGAAAGAGTTCAACATAGTTACCAACTTAATGAGAACTCTCCAGAGTTCTCATTTTTTGGGGGGTCCAATTTTTTACCTCGTTTTTAAAAATGGTGCTACCGGTAGCACACCCTCTCCGTTTTTAGATGATTTTTGATATTTTCAATTTTTCGATCCCCAATGTTTCCACATTATTTTTTTAAATGCTCATTTTTCATCTATTTTCAATTTTTTCTAAATATATGTATATTTTGTTTTTATTCAACTCCGTTTTTAGTCTTTTTTTCATGCTTCTTTCAATTTTAATTTTTTTTTTTACCATTTACTTTTTCGAAGTTACGATTTTTCATAGAATTTTGTCTCCTTAATTAATTTATTGTTCCATACTTTTTAAATATAGTGAAAAACAACATTTTTAACACATTGTTTACCTTTACTTCAATAAATAAAAAAACATTGTAGTTAAATAACACTAATTTTAAATACTTATAAAAAAAATACACATTTTATAGCCATATATCATAAAAAAC
>ML777403.1:495829-508778 GCA_009831015.1 Picea engelmannii | reverse complement strand
TGTGAGAGTTGGGATACCCAGCTTGAGAGAGAGTGGTGGCTCTATCTTGCAAGGCGAGCTGGGAGCTAGAGGATTTCTGGTTGTGTGTGTGCATGGCCCCTTTGTGGCTCAAGGGGCTAAGGGGGAAGAAGTGTACCCCTAGCGTTGGCTGGGAGGTACCGGTGAAGTCTCAATGATTAACAAGTGGGTGATCGGAAGGAGCACCAGTTGGAAGGATCATCTCCAGGTCCATCTTCCTCGTCGATTATAGTAATGTTTCTCAGATTGTAATGGTATTAAGATTTAATTTGTAAATTGAGTTCTTGTATATTTATAGTGAACTGATTGTAATTATAAACTTGAACTTGACCAGTCCTTGATAGTTTTAATGAAACACAAAAGATGAATTTATGATAATGATGTTATCTTGAATTCTCAAATGATTTAGACTACTTGTGTAAAGTCCATGTAGACCACCTGCCCTACTTCCTCTAAGATTGATCATAGAGACTATTTCACTTAATATATATGAATGGTTGTTTGATGTTGCAAATCCATCCTCATGCTTTGTTTCTTTCAGCACACCCCTTGGAGGGTGTGATGAGTTCTTTTAACCGAACTACATGTTCAGTTGCCTTTTCCTTCATCCTTTGGCATTGATCATCACATCCTGCCATCCTTCGAGTTTACTATTTTTCCTTCTTTGGGTTAGAGAAACCCTTGTCTTTGGACATGCTTCTTAAAGTTGATTTTCAATGAATACGTTCTACCCTAAATAGAGTGTCTACTACTCAAGTTACTATATCTCATTAAAAATCTCTTTTATCTATTTTAATCTATTGTACTAGAGCTTTGCCAAGCAATTTCGGAATTGTATATTAAGTTGTATAAAACTTTCCTCAAACTGAACATCAACCTAATAGCTGAACCCTCAAGGTATGCATGAGAGGTGGAGATATCATTTTCACTGCCTCCATATTTCTCCTCGCTTCTTTCACAACCTCCTGATTTTCATTAAGGTGAGAACCAGTAGCAAATCCAAGTGACATGTTGGTCGAACTCCTTTTTTGGTTGATCATGTAGCGCCATTTTGGTTTCTTGTTCTAGCAAATATTTCCTATGCGACTTTTCCTCTCAGACTTTGTTTCCTTCAACGAATTAAATGCACCTCCCCAGTGAATATTTCCTGTGCTATTTTTCCTCTCAGACTTTGTTTCCTTCAACAAATTAAAAACACCTCTCCAACAAAGATTTCATGTGGTGATCTTTCCCTTCAAACCTTGTATTCTTCAACGCTTTAAATGATCCTCCCAATGGATTTCCTTAGTGCATTTCCGGGAGCCTCTTCCCACAAGCGTTTTCCTCCCTCACAACGATTTTTGTGCATTGTTTTTCCTTAGAAGAATCTGGGGGAATTCACCCTCGACTTTCCTCCTTGACATCAATTTTTGTGCATGCTTTCAACTTCTGATCCATGGACTCCATCTGTTGAATACAACTGACCATGCCAGATGGAGGGTTATAGGATACGATCAGTGGAGGGTTTTTCCAAGTGACATAGTTGATAACTTGCGGGTTAACAGTCTCCCCTTTGAGGGATTTGCAAGGGCGGTTGAGGTGCTTCGTGAGATGATAGAAATAGGTGTTGTTCCTTATTTTCTCTCTTACAAGACATGCATGGAGTCTAACCCTTAGACCCGTCCAACGTTGATGGTGTAGAATGCATGCTTAACCTTGACATGTTTTTATACTACTTTATTCACCTAAGTTTTAGCAATCTTCTACTAATGCCTCAATTTTAGCAACTCTCTCTTGAAACCTTTTAATTGTCTAGAACGCATGATCCTAGATAACAACATTGTGTACACCTATTTATATTGGAACGTCTAAGACTTGTACAAGAATGAATGATTTCTTATGGGAATCCGGGATGAAAGAAGAAGTGGAGGGCTGACCTCCCTATTAATTAGATGTCACCTTTAATTTGTTAAGGGAGGACATTTGGAGTCTCTAGTCAATATTATGTGGGTAATTAATTAGGATGTCCTTTGTTATAATTAAAGTAAGGATTTTGGGTTGGGTCTAGGAATTATATTCATAGTCTCGAGGATTCACTATTACGAATACGATTTTTTTATGATTTGAAGGATGGAATTTCCTTCTCTTATACTAAATTCTAACTTAAGCTCTAAGCTTAACCGTGATAAAGCTAGAAATCACATTGGAGTATGTTGGGTTTATTCACTAATATTAAAACCTTAGGCTGGTTTGAATAATCAAGGGAACTGATTTAGTCAAGAATGATTGTTAAGTCATAACCTTGGTCACTGAACCTTGATTATGACACTTTTGTAACTCTTGAAGAACTTGATCTAGTTTCCATTCCTTGTAAATTTTATGTCAATAAAGGTGGTTAGGTTGAATGATTTAGTGATGGTCCTTTCATGGATAAATTATTTGGTTCCTAATTGATCACAACCTATTATCTGAGTGGTGTAGAATTTGTTTATCTACTTGGTAAATCTTATGTCATTGGTAAAAAATTACATAGACCCTTCCTTGATTGCTAACATAGATGGCGATTTGCGTTAATGAATTGATATATGTGATTATAGTCGGACTCTTGATGGAATGCTTCCTATATGGATAATTGCGTTGATTTCATGATGTATGATTGGTTAGTAACTAGATTTCTGTTACGCCACTATATAATGTTGATGTACGATTGTTTTGGTAAATTGTTTAGTCTTGCGCCATTAATTATGTTGATGTATAGATGATTAAGTGATTAGATATCTTTGCAACTTAGAATAATGTTAATGAATAAATGATTGAGCTATTATATTTATTGCGTCGGGCATTAAATGTTGATGTGTGACCGGTTATGAATTTGCTTAATCTTGCTTCTTGAAACTAATGTCGATGTATGCTGATTTATGTAATTAGATTACTCACGCGCCATGAAAATAAAGTTGATGATTTCTATTTTGCCATGATTAATTGATGATTAATATTGATTGATTGATCTAGTTGATTGTCGGCTTGATTGGATTAGCAGGATTTAGACACCTTCTCCTCAGAATAGTCGCCATCCCTGAGACCTTAAATGGTCAAAATCAATTGGATAAATCATGGTATTGAGCGTTGCTTTTGTGTCCTAGAGGTCCTAACCTTGCAGGATAGGTTGGGAGGGTAGTTATTTGATGTCCAGTATCTGGTTGATCCTTATTTTTATTTTTCTTCCGATGATTGTGATGTGTCGAACTGTGTTGCTATTTATGTTTATGCATTGAACATGTGTCGTTGTTATATATATTGATGTGTTGGTTTGTGTCGTTATTTATTTTGATGACGTGTCACTTGTAATTTTTTTAATTATGATGTGGTGTTGTTGTGCGTTGCTATGAATTATGTGATGATGTTAATTTCCAAATGCTTTTGAAAAACAAAAAAACTTTACCTTTTGTTCATCGTTTTTCATTATTGTAACGGAGGGGTCATTACATATGGTATCAGAGCGAGTTCAACCCTGCAACTTGGGATCATTGCACCTTTCACTGTAGTAGACCTTGCATTAATAACTTTTTCTAATTAATTTTTTTTTTTTTTTCCTACAATAATCATGGTTAGAGGACGTTGTGGAGGTAGACGACATGGTGCTAGGGGAGGAGATGTGACGCCTCCATTAGCATCCATGCCATAGGGGTTTAACCAAGCCACCAAGGCATGGTTGGAGAATATGGTGATGTTATTTTCACTTCGCGACTACACCTCCAACATGAAGGTCCACATGGCGGTCTTTCAGCTGAAGGGGAGCGCTCTTCTATGGTGGAAGATGCTCCTACCTCAACTAAACATGGTCGTCAAAGACGTGTCATGGGAACTGTTCGAGGAGAAGTTATGGAAAAATCATATGTCAGAGGAATTCATCGAGCTCCAGATCAATGAGTTCAATGCCTTACGACAGGGTGGTTGTATGGTGCTGGAGTATGAGGCCATATTTATGGAATTGCTTTGGTGTGCCATATTTATCTTCTCTGTGAGTTGACCAGCAGGTGTTAGGGAAGAATTCATGCAAGACTGATTGGAAATATGACATTAGGTGTGTCATAGCATGAGACGTCAGCTTGAGAGACATTAGCTTATCAAGATGCATCTAGAGGACCCATGATCACAACACCATGATGATCGGTTCCTCAATAGAGAATTCCCTACAGGGGATCACCGCATCAATAGTAGCACCACCAACAACTACAGTTTAGGCATGTTCATCAAAATAGAAAAGAAGCTCAAACTAATAGGCCAACAAATTCTACTTCGGGGACCAAGAGTACTGGACCAAAGACCGGATGTTGGACATGTGGAGATGCCACATTACCAGCGAGACTGTCCGGTTGAGAAGGCTAGAGTGATTGGATAAACAATACGCACTACAGTGGGAGAATTGTGCAAGGCCCAGAGGATTCATGCAGTGGTGAATAACCTCTAGGCTGAGAACTAGTCCACTATGCTCGAGACGTCAGGTATGAGCGACGATCAAACTTTTAGTATTTTGATAGATCCCGGTGCTACAAAGAGCTTTATTTCTGGTGTAGTTCTAGAAAGGATTAAGATAAGGGTAGTCAAGCAAGACAAGTTTAGGTACCTAGAATTGGCTTCGGGTGCCAAACATAAGGTTGGAGGAAGGGTTTTAGACTCTTGCATTAACTTGGGAGATTTTGTAACGAAGGCCACCCTATATGTCACAATCTTAGGATCTTATGACATAGTGATTGATATGGATTGGTTGGAATCGCATGATGTGATACTAAACTGTAAAACGAAGCAGTTTAGTTTGATCGATGATGAGGGACAAAGAAGGGTGACCGTAGGAAGAAACCATGGAGTGTCCTTGAGGTTCATTATTCCCTACAACTGTAGAAGAACATGCACAAAGGATGCAATCTATATGCAATCTTAGTGCTAAATGAAAAGGGGCAAGGTGGAAGGATTAGAAAAACCTATTGTAGTATGAGATTTGTTGACGTGTGTCCAGAAGAGTTTCCAAGTTTTTCGTCGAAATAGAATTGGTGTTACAATAGACTAGAAACCTAGAAATGAACTGATAACAAGAACGCCTTATCGGATGTCAACACCTGAGTTACAGGAGTTGAAAATGCAACTGACAGAGTTGTTGGACCTAAGACTTATACATCCAAGTGTGTCACCTTGTGGTGCACCTATTATTTCATAAGAAAAAGGGATGGTCGTGGAGACTCTGTATTGACTATTGTCAATTGAACAAGGCAACGATCAAGAACTAGTATCTATTGCTAAGAATAGACGATTCAATTGATCAAATTAAAGGCATGACTGTGTTTTCAAATATCGACTTGAGATCAGGATATCACCAGTTATGGATCAAGAGGAAGACATTCCTAAGAATGAATTCAAGATGAGGTTAGGACACTACGAGTTTATCATTTTACCATTGGGATTGACAAACACCCCAGGGGTATTCATGAGCTCGATGAATGGGGTGTTCCGAGAATACTTGAACAATTTTGTTCAAGTATTCATTGATGACATATTGACATATTCTCGGATGAAGGAAGAACTTGATGAACATTTGCGTTTAGTACTGTAGTGTATGGGAAAACAAATTATATGGGAAACTGTCGAATTGCTCTTTTTACCAATCGAGGATTCATTACTGAGGGAATCTTATTTCCAACAACATTTGAGTTTCTTTATGGATGACCATGTTGGATGTCATTGATATGGGATTGACTTGAGGATAGAGTCCTAGTAGGACTAGAAGCGATCCAAGAAATGGAAGAACAAATGCAAACGATAAGACAAAGGATTAAAGAAGCACAAGATCGACAAAAGAGTTATGACAATGTGCATCATGTTGACCGTAATTATGAATGTGGAGACCAAGTTTTTGTTGAAAATACTTGCTAACTGTTTCATCTTCATTCATCTTTAGTTGTTCAAACTTCAACCTAAATGTTTGAAATTTGGCATCTTTTACTTTCTCATTTCCTTCATAGTTGCTAATAAGTTTATCCCTCATTTCTTTGGCAATTTGAAGATGCATCACCTTTAAAAACTTGGCTTCTACAATTCCATTCAAGATTGCATTCATTCCCTTAGCATTAAAGTTAAATTCTAACTTCTCATCCTTGGAAGCTAGCACAACAAGCTTTATGTATCCAGTCTCTACTACATCCCAAACATCAAACAGAGGAGGCTTAGTGGCTGAAGTCCCTTCATGTCTTATCATGTTTAATCTTACAGATCTACCTTTAGATAAAAGGAATTGGCTCTAATACCAATTGTTGAAATTACTAAGGCAACTGAGAGAGGGGGGGGGGAGGGGGCTGAATCAATTGTTACTGTGCTTAAACAATATTAAGTCCATTAAGCCATTTTTAATCTTTCATCAAGTGACCATCAATAAACCCATAAAGGGAGAAAACCTCTTCTTCTTTGAAATGATAGGCAGACTTTTAAGTTCTATATATCATCTATGTTTGAGCACCAACTCAAAGTGAGGCTACTACCTCTGTTTTACAAGCTCCAACTTGTTGAGAGCACCAACTCTCAGGTTTCTCTAGCACCGACTAGAAGGAAGCACCAACTCCCTGAGTGTTCCAACATCGACTAGATGGAAGCACCTACTTCCACTTATACAAGCACCAACTTGTTTGAGAAAACTTTGTGTTTTCCCAATCACCACCCTTCCACCCTATTTTCTAGCCACAACTAGATGGAAGCTACAACTCCCAATATTCAAGCACCAACTCAAATATCAGAGGACCACAGTCCTCCCTAGAACCACCCTACCTCCCTGATTATAAATAAATGATTTAATAACCAACAACACAGATAAATCGATTCTTACCACTTCTGCTCTGTTCTGTAAATCTGGTCTGCTTCTAACTATTCTGCAATTCTTCGCTTCCTCTGTCTGCTCTACAATTCTTCTCTGCTTCAAGTTGTTCTGCAATTCTGCTCTTGCTTCTGTCTATTCCTCATCTATTACTCATCTCTGAGTTTTATGTCACACTGTGCATACTGTCGGCCTCACACTACGCATAGTGTAATTTTCCCTTTCTTATAGTTCAACTCATTTTTCATTCAGAGCGATTAACATCACATAGTCACTGCATGTTTCTTTTTATATTCTACAACCCCTTCGGTTACCCCTCAAATCCCTAGAGCAAGGCTTTAGCAACTGAAATGCCAACCGTCCAAGAACCATGAATCGGTTCTGCTAACTTAATCATAACTGAACAATTAATCATAAAGAGAAACAGTAGCCCTTCGATCAGATTTCCAAGTATCCAACACCATTGGATTACAAGCACAGGGTCTCGCATTGATTTTTCCATTTCACATTCCGACATTTCGGCATTTCAACATTCCTGTGGTGAAGAGTCTCGACTCTTCATGTTACGATCTCTGAAAATGAGCTTAACTTGGTGATAGCTCCTCCCTCTCAAATGACCACTGACGGTGACCACAGCCTACACCAAAAGGTGTTTTTTCCTTCGAGTCATCGTGACTCCAACATTATAAAATTCATGATCACAAAATCTCTGAAGTGATCGAACGGTTCACATAACCCACTGAGATGGACGGTTGATGGGATTTCAGATTTTTTCCTTTCGGGTTTTCGAGACTCACAATAGTCCCTTTCGGCATTTCAGAGTTCGAGACTTCGTGATGGTGGAGTTTCTTCTTGCTATGTAAAAACCCCGAAATAGAAAGTTCCGATGTGACGTACACTTGCTGATGTCACACGTGGATTGACATGTGTCGAATAGCTTCCATGTGTCACTCTGATTCGTGACTTACATGTGCCTAAAATGTTGAATCATCTTGACACTTTTCATTACCTGATTGTGCCACATGTCCTTAGATGATGTGGTTTGTTGATGTGTCTGTTTCGGGATTTCGAGGTTCGCTACTTCAAAGGTTAAAGTTCCTTTGATCTTTGATTTCCCAGTCTGCAAAACTCCGAAATGAAGTCTTTGTTGATTCTCTGATCTTTCGCATTTTGCAATTTCATCATTCTTGTCATGAGTGTCCTTGACATCTCCAACTCCCAATATCCGAAACTCTGAAAAGGAGATTAAGTTGTGGTTTCACATTTCGCGATTTTCTGCCATGAGTTGCTTCCTTGAATCCTCCAACTCCTAGTATCCGAAACTCCGAAATGGAGTTTACGCTTCTGATCTTTCCATGTGATCATCATTGCACTACTGGTCTTTCCACTTTCTCTTGTTCGTCATTGTCGAGCTGAGCTTGCCGTCAATGACAAACAAATACTATGCCTTCTGTCTACTCGTAATAAATATGGCAATAGTTTTATTGCGGGTGAAACCACACAAGATATCGATCAAGTTTGGAAAGTATTAAGAACCCAATACTGAATACAAAATAACCACAATAGATACACAAGAACAATATGAAAAATCTCCTCTATTACTATCAAACCCTTGAGGTAGGGAAACACCATACAATGGATCCTATTATGGAAGGGATCCTCTCATGTTCACGTGCCTCTTCGAGGGGGGATCCTCCTATTGAGCTACCGCTCCAAATACAATAATTCTCTTCATGTCCCATTACATTGCTTGAACCCCTTTATATAGTGCTACCATCACTTAAGAACATTCTAGAGGAGGAATCTTCTAGAAGTAGAACCTTCTAAGAAGTCCTCTTACATTTATTGTATCTAACTACCCATTTATTATATCTAACTACCATAGTGGGTCTTATTCAATAATATAGTGGACCTAGTACACCTTACATTAAATGGTCTCCACTATTATCACTATGGTCCCTCTTCCCCTCCCACACTACCTCTCTAGCTACCTTACATTCCATCCTCCTTATGAAAGCATTGTCCTCAATGCTTGATGTACAACCATATACCAGGGTCCCATGGATAAGTGTGGACCATAGTGTTGAAGTAGACTAAAGAACCAGGGTCCCATTAAGAAATGGAATCCACCATGCTGAATTAGTCCAATCGCCATTGTAAACCAGGGTCCCATGTCCAATTTCTCATGTGAACCCCACATGGAAGATATCGATACCCAATAACCAACTGAAAATGATGCTCCCAATACTGACACCTATCATGTGGATCCAAATAAGAATATCCATCCACATAGTGGGAGATGATCAAAGATGAATCTGGAAGGAACAATATCATTGTAGAATATGCAGGTTGGACGCTTGTAACTAGCTCATGATGTGGGACATTCATGTTTTCTACAGAAGGTGGAGTAGAGTCATCAAATAAAATATGGAAGTGGTTGTCATCCCAGAAATGCCAACTATCCATATACCAATCATCACAATCGGCCTCAAAATCATACCAATCATATATTTCTTGACTACATTCATCCCTAAGGTCCTCCATAAGAAATTTCTCTTGCATGTTATCTAATGAATCTTGAATACTACAATAACTACCATTGAGGTTATTTGCAAGGTCATGCAATCCAACATCCAATGTGTCATACAATTGAGATTTGAATGCTTCAGTAATTTGTAGAATTTCTTTGAGGGTTTGAAATGAAATAGCCATTTGAGGACCCTATGAAGTCTTTAGTCCTGCAACCATCATGAAAAAACCCAAAAAATAGAACAATAAGTTACGACAGAAATTCACGATTTTTTCTGGAAAAAAACCCTAAAATAATGTTGAATTTAAAATGCTCATAACTTCACATCCCAGACTCTGTTTCGACTGATTTTTTTTTTGAAATTGGGTGAAATTGTGAGAAGAACTAAGATATGTAATTTTTTTGGAAAAATTTTGCCTCTAGTTGCTACAGAAATAAAATAAAAAATTGTGTTGTTGTTCGCGAAAAAAAACCCTGAAAATTTGCAGATTTTAAAAATTCAATATCTTGACTTCCCGGACTTCGTTTTAGACGATTTGTTTTTTAGAATTGGGTGTTTTTCTAAGAGGAAATCATATATACAACTTTTTTCTACAAATTTTGCACAAAAATATACTGAAAATTTATGGAATGTCGCGGCCCTCTTTTTTCTTCTCAGAAAAAAATATATGCAAAAAAAAAATATTTGCCCACAATGTTTGCCAAAGAAAGTGATTTGATACCACTTGTTAAGAACCCAATATTGAATTTAAAAGAACCACAACAGATACACAAGAACAATATGAAAAATCTCCTTTATTACTATCAAACCCTTAGGGTAGGGCAACACCATACAATGGATCTTATTATGGAAGGGATCCTCTCCTGTTCATTTGCCTTTTCGAGGGGGCAACCTCTTAATGAGATTCGACTCCAAATACAATATTTCTCTTCATGTCCCATTACATTGATTGAACCCCTTTATATAGTGCTACCATCACCTAAGAACATTCTAGAGGAGGAATCTTCTAGAAGAAGAACCTTCTAAGAAGTCCTCTTACATTTATTATATCTAACTACCCATTTATTATATCTAACTACCATAGTGTGCCTTATTTAATAATATAGTTGACCTAGTCCACTATTATCACTGTGGGCCCTCTGGGCCACCCCACTACCTCTCTAGCTACCTTACAGAAAGGGTGTTAAACTCTCTCCTAGGTTTGTAGGACCTTTTGAAGTCATGGAAAGGAAGGGAATCGTGGCCTATCGACTAGCCTTTCCTGATTCTTTGAGCCATATTCATCCAGGTGGATCATCTCAAAATTTTATAGAGTTAAAGTATTCAAATGGAAAATTAAAATTTACAAAGTGGAAAGCTCGTCAACAGCTTTCCGGTGATGTTCATTTCAGGAAAAGCGACCTCCAGGTGACAAAGATATGAACAGTTGAAGTTCCATCAAAATTGGTGGAATATGGTTAGAAATGGTTTACAAATGATTTGGTTTTAATACAAAAAAAAAAAGGGTGGTCAAGGGAGACCCTTAACCTTGCCAACACCGAGGCATCCCCTTGGTATTTTTAAGTATTAAAAACCATATGTTAAAAAACCCATAACATAAATCCAAATGTCAAACTTTAATAGTCAAACGCACCATAATAGATTTAAAAATCATATAAAACATATGTAATACAACTATATGTTAAAACGTATGGGGCACATGAAATATATATTAAACCATTTATTAAAATGGTGCACCCGATTTATATGTGCATATAATTTATAACAAAGTCGTGCACCAACCAAACTATGTCATATATAATCCTAAAAAATTGCGATCATATATGTGTATAGAGGAGAAGCCCACGGGTTTGACCCCGGGACTTCCAACCTCCCCAACAACTATAACAACCAAAGCTACCAACACGCCACCGCTTTGAGACATTGCAAAGGGTGGCACACAAAACTTAAAAAGTGTCGATTTGAATGGGATTTAGGAGGGTGCGTGGCCATGGCCCACGCCATGTTTTTGGGTTTTGATCTTATTATTTAATGGAGCATTTGCACGCATCCCGAGGGGGGAGATTGAGCTTTGATGTAGGCAGAGATAAGCACATAGATCGAGGTGATGCTGCACAGTGACCGAAGTGAATTTTCATGCAAACTAAGGTAGTTTTTACATGTAGTTCAAGGTGGTTTAGAATTGGCATGCATCCCAAGGCCGTACGAACTGTACAATCAGGGCAGATTTGGGAATTGTTCCAGGAAGGGCATCCAGAGTCCAGTTTCAAAAATATATCAAGTTTATACTCAAAAGTCTCGATTTTTCACAAGGATTCTAGATCTAGCTTCAATTTTTCATTCAGGCATCCATACAGAAAAGTGCTAACAAAATCTTCCAGATACATGGAAAGGTATCCATGTTCATACTTAAAAGTCTCAGAATTTCATCTTGCAATTGTTGTTGAAGTTTGTTACCGTATATGACAGACATAACTCAAAAGTCACTTTGTAAGAATTTGAATACTTAATCTATTAGCCTTCCCATTTGGAAAGTGGCCCAAAGAGGTAGCCAGGAAGTCTGGTGAACTCCGTTACCAATTCTTGTTCTTAGATAGTATGTTTACATGTTTATGTGTGATGAAATTTCTTTAATTTTGCATTCATAAAGATGGTTAACAATTAAGAAATTCACATGAAAGTAATGGTTAACGATCAAGTAAAAATTTCAGATCAAGTTGGTATTAGAGCGAGGTTAACCATTTTTCTTTGTGAGTTTGTAACACCCCTCCTAGCTAAGGACATCTACTCAGTCAACCAGTGAAATTTTTTTTTTTGTTAAAGTGTGTGTGCATGTGCAAAAGAAACAACCCCCTCGACTCTACGTCAACACTCGAACCAACAGGATGCAAGTAAGACGAACACAATCAAGACGACCCGACAGCTCATAGTGACAACAAGAAGCAAACGCCCCTGAACAGGAGGCGGTCAACTAATGGCTGTAGGCAGAGACAAACACCAGGGGTTAGGCATAGTACTATCACAGAATGAAAGAATCCATCAGTAGATTCGCAGTCGTGGAACTGTGCCTTTAAACAACCCGAGACTACTGATACGGCTCAGAATGTGTCGCAAGAGTGGAACTGTGCCTTTAAACAGCCCGAGACTCTTGATACGGCACTGGATTCCTTCCACCAGATTACACACAGACATACATACTAAGCTGCAAGAGGAGTCTATATCCCGCCTGACACGACAGACTACACAATACAAACCACCAAGTACTTATAGGACCAGGGACAACAATAAGCACGACGCATTGCATTTTTCTAATAATGGCCATAAAGAGCAACGACATCCACACCCTAAAGGTAAACCCCCGATGTTACATTCTCCTCATTAACTTTCCCTTCCTACCTGTTTATTACCAGACATTCTAGTAACCTAACCACCATAGCAATGCAATTAGACATGTCATCAACACTTCAATTTAAACGAAGATTATCCTTGCAATTTAAAATCCATCATGAACGTTCAAGTAAGCAATTATTGACATTGCAATTGGCCTTATTATTAACATGCT
>ML777403.1:384356-412446 GCA_009831015.1 Picea engelmannii | reverse complement strand
CCTTTTTGGGTGGCATGTTGGCCAAATATCACTTTTGAGTCTTGATTTTGAGGTGGTTCTGCTAGACAATATTTATTCTGTTATATATCCCAAGTTTCGGCCCTTCTGGGTATGAAACTTTCCTTTAGGTAGTTCTCTGATATGTATTCTCTTCAATGCCACAGGTCTGATCAAAATTTGATGTGCCAAGTGGAATTTACGATAACTTCCCCACAACTTGCTGATTTTTGTCCTTTCCAGAAGATCTCACTTGTATAGTGTGCCCCGCACCAAATAATTGATATAAAATTCTGAAACTTGCACCCAAAAATACTACAGACTGTGCACGATCCAATGCAACCAGTCCCACCCAATTTGGATACTCTGGGAAGAAGTTATGATTGTTTTACCTGGAACACCTTCTTGAGACTAGCCAATAGGACTAGTCAGATACCCTATCTTACACAAGATGTATCTATAAATTTAGGATATATCAGAATATGAACTTTTTATCACATATAGAAAACTATTTTCTATAAGTGGCTCCCGGAGTTCAGGGTCTGAAACGTTACAGAAACTTTTTTATAGCGAAAATGCCTCAATGACTCATTTCAGGATGATTCCATAACCCTATATTGTACAGGATGTATCTCCGAAAGTATAAGGCCTCAGGAGCTGAATTTTGAACAAAACGTACCTTGATCTGTCTACTAAAAACCCTTTAAGCCGTTCCTTCTGAAACATTTTAGAAAAAACGTTATAGTGAAAATGTCACGGTGTCTCAGATGTAGCAGCGAAACCCCAAGACCTTGAGCTCTGATACCATATGTTAAGAACCAAACATCAATATAGCATAGAAAAACCTCAAGAAAAGTACTCAACGCCTTGAAAAAGAGATAATATCAGATAATAAGCCTCTTCTAGGGGGCAACCTTCTTTTACCCCACTTAAATGTTCAAGTACAAGATGATTCAAAATGAAAATGTCTCCTTGGTATATATAGGAGACTAGGAGGTATAATGGCTTAAAGCCGACATAATTAAAATAACATTACTAATCTAAATTACAACTAATGGCCTAAGACAACATAAATAAAATAGCATTACTAATCTAATATGCCCCAATTAAGGGGTAATGAGCCAATATTAGGGCTTAACATCAACCAACAATGTCGCCTATCATATGACATCAAGCCCTTCAAAGATGAGGTATTGTGTGATGTTTCCCTTCTCAAAGTTTGTAATGTTCTTTTGGGCCAACCATATTTATGGAAACGTCATGTTTTATATGAGTCTAGGCCTTGCATTATTACTTTGAACAAGAAATTGTACAGGATAACCGAGGCAGTCCCACCCAATGTTATTTCCCTGATCTCTGCCAAGTAATGCAGAAAGGTCATCTCTCAGATAGGGAAGTTTTTCTTCTTCATGATTCGCTCTCAGAATCAATGAAAGATCACAACCACATCCAGGGTCTCCACGCCTAACCTCTCCACACAGTAGACGCAAGTGGATAAGGTCATGGAAGAATACTTAGACATCTTCTCCTCACCTATCGGGATACCTTTGCACTTTTAGGTCAAGGACCCCATCGATCTGACCCTCGACGCACTGCCTCCCAATGAGCCAGTCTACTTTTGTTCTTTGTCAAAGACTGAGGATATCAATCAGCAGATCCAATAACTATTCCACAAGGGTCACAACTATCCCAGTTCATCACCTCGTGGGAGCCCAATTGTGTTGGTACAGAAGAAAGATGGAACCTGCGACTCTGTATTGATTACCGGGCCCTAAATAAAATCACAATAAAAAACCAGTACCCGATTCCCAAATCAATGACCTCCTTAATCAACTCATAGGGGAAAAATACTTTAGTAAGATTGAGCTAAAGTCTAGCTACCACCAGGTCCTAATAGAACAGATAGATGTATGGCAGATTGCCTTCAAGTCGAAGGAAGGTCTTTTTGAATGGTTGGTCATTCCCTTTGGTTTGAAAAATTCTTCGACCACTTTCATGAGGATGATGGAAAATATCCTGTGACCATTCACCAATACTTTTGTAGTGGTTTATCTGGATGACATCCTCATATACAACAAGACGTGGGGCAAAACACTTGCAACATATTCAACAGGTTTTGCACACTCTGCGACAACACCAACTCTACGCCAACTTGGAAAAATGATCCTTCGACATGGATAGGGTTCATTACCTAGGATATATCATTGATTAGCATGGAATACATGTGGATCCAACCAAAATCCAAGTCATTCTTGACTGCCCAACCCCAGCCACACTCACTAAGCTTCGGAGCCTCTTGGGCCTTCCAAATTTCTACCACAGGTTTGTGTTGGGATTCTCCAATATTGCATGGGCCCTCAACCAAGTAATCAGGGGTGGTGGTAAGGTGAAATTTGTGTGGGGATGGTCCTAACAAAAATCATTCGATGATTTGAAGCAATTCTTGTGCTCAACCCTAGTACTTTCACTACCGGACCTGCAATGACCCTTTGATATCGAGACAGATGCTTCAGACTATGTTGTGGGCATTGTTCTCACTCATCACGGCCACCCCGTGGCCTATCATAGTGAGACACTATCATATGTTTTCCATAAGTACCCTACTTACAACAAAGAAACGTACTCCATTGTGCAAGCCTGCCACCAGTGGAGACATTACATTCCACATACTTGCAACAATTCCACCTCAACATCAAGTATAAAATGGGAAGCACCAATCATGTCATTGATTGCCTCAATAGATCACCAGTCATGGTACTCACCATGGTGCTATAATATTATAGCCATGAAACCTCTAGATGGCCCCAACTCTATGAGAGAGACCCGGACTTCGCCACCACCTAGTAAATGTTGGGCGCAAACGCAGTTGTCACTAATTTCCATCTTCCAAATGGGTTGTTGTCTCGTCTGGGCCATATCTGTGTTCCATCAAGTGAGCGAGCGAAGATGATATGGGAATCCCATTATAGTCAGGTGGCAAAACACTTCGGCATCAAAAAGACAGTGGCAATGCTGTAGAAAAATTTATACTGGCTGAAAGTTTGACATGAGGTTAGTAAGTATATCAGGTCATGCACTGCCTGTGCAATGTCCAAACCAACCAGTAAGAAATAGGGCCTGTACACCCCTATGCCTACTCCTAACAGGCCATGGAAATCCATCTCAATGGACTACATGTCGAGCCTCCTGTCCACCAAGTGAGGCAATGATTTTGTTTTTGTGGTTGTGGATCATGTTAGCACCCTGTAAATCTGCTCGGTTGTCAAAAGAGACGACAGGGGTAACTATTTCAACCAGCTTTAGAGCTAAGGAACTAGCCTTCTCAACTCAGAGAGGGCTCTCTCGTGTCACTTGATACATCTATGGAAATCGGTGGCTAGAATTTGTTTGTTTTGGGGTTTTAATAAAGTTGTTGAAGAGATGAATGATCCACCAGATCTTTTAATGACTTATGGTTGAGTTTTAATTTTTCATGCGTTAATTAACCATTTGAGAAACTTAGTGAAAGAATGACGAAATAAGAGGAATTATGACATCCATATACACATATGCATATCTGAAATGAAACAATAAACAACAAACCATAACACGCAGATTGATAACGGAGTTTGACACAACTTTGCCTACGTCTCCGGGCCTTTTTATCTGTGGGGGAGGCTTCTTTATTTCTTCTCAAAATCTCAAAAGTACATCACTACAATGCAAAATGGCTACAATATTGATCTCGTCATGTTCTTCCAGATCTCTAGAACCATGCAAAGAAAATGACACGCAAAACGGACGTCCAGAGCTCCCAGAAATGGTTCGACAACGTCTCCTCCTCAAAAGCTTCTCTTCTTCAAAATGGATTTAGCTTGATTTCCCTCTAGTATGGCCCTGCTATGACTACTCTAATGGCTTCGGAGTGGCCAAAAACCCCTATCTAGGCTCTTTCAACACCTCAATCGGTCGAAAAATGAAGAAGTTATGCCTCCTGGAAGTTTTCCCTTCAAGCTTGCTGTCACTAGTGCTACAAAACACACTCTCCTCCATTGAACCTAGCTCACACGCAATATGTAGTGTAAAAACCTGGCATCGGGTGCAACCATGCCAATGGTGCAAACTATAGAATGGTTAGGGCACCTCTAGCCCCTAACCGCCTAGCACCGGGGCACATGGGCCATATGACCTCACGCAAAAAGGTAAAAGGGCTAACCATTTAATGGGCCAATGTCCAAGCGCCAAGTGTCGGGCGCATTCAACCATTTAAACCAATTTAAAAAAATCCACGTGCACATATCCATATAGCAAAGGGTTATATTAAATATGGCACGGTCACATAACAATCAAATGACCGCGGGCTCTATTTGCAATCCAAACACACACGCCTTTTGTCAAAGGGTATGGTCGTAAAGTGGAACCACGTGCTTTTACATTGCGGTTATATATATAAACTGGAATTGGATTCTGTATTCAACACCAATTCCCACACAATTACATATGGCATGGCCATATGTATAACACAATGAAACCTCTGGTTGGGGCTAAGCCCTGGCTCGAGCCCCCCCATCGAATCAAAAGTTAAATCAATTCAAATATTTTACAATACACATAGCTATCAAGGAACAACGTGTGGTGTGATGGTTGGTCGGACTTTGTTAAGGCGTAGCCATTGTGGGAGGTCCGGGGATCGAACCCCACGGACTCCAATAAACTTTTACAAACCAAAAAACCAAATAAAGGGGTGCCACGTGGTAGCCCATGATTGGGCCACATGGCACCCAATCACTTGCCAAATAAACACCACGTGTCGAGATATCATTCACTTCCAACTGCCAACCAGACTCTGCCACGTCCTCACATACCGTACTTCCATGTCATTCAACACGTAAGCTGCTGATGTCATCCCGTGCCACTTGTCACCCTTACAGTGGTGACACGTGTTACCTCGGGATAGGTCTAGCTGTACGCCCAAATGTCCAAATCTTCCTACCATGTGTCGCTTCCTGGAGCCGCCACATGTTGCTGTCTGAAATTGCCACGTCAGCTGTATGGACCTACCACATCATCGTACAGACATGCCACATCAGCATCCGTACGGACTGTATGGACTGCACAGTCAACAATTTGTTTTTCCTGTTTGCCTTATCGAACAGAACGCGATATCTTCTCCATACGGAGTCTGTTTGATAAAGTAAATATACCACCGGAATCAGGAAGACGAGATGGATGCAATGGAATAGGTTTCATCGCATTCCAAGCACTCTCATTTTTGAGCATTTTTCAAGCCCTGTCAGGCTTCTAGATCTGATTTCGGATCACACCTCCCCACAATAAGACCTTTTGGTCCCCAAAAGGTTACTGACTAGTCAACAAGCTCGGGATAGGCCACCCGTCTTGCTCTCTGTCTCTGAACTCTGTCCTGTGCACCTGTCTCATCAAGATCAACTGTAACACAATCATGACAACTAACAGTATATTGTTAGCCATTTGAACCCTGTTACATCTTACTGAAGCTACTATCATCCATGTAGAAAACATTACTAATGACAACATCAAAAAGACGACTGCAAATGAACTGATATACTTGAAATATCTGCACAACATGAGCTTATCTTGAAGCAACTTATGATTGATTTTCCATTCAACAACCATGTCTTGTTCTTGCTTAAGATCAATTACTTCATTTGAAACAATTATTGGTTTGTTGCATGCTTGCACTGCATTCCTTAATTGTTCCCTTGTTTGAAGTGTTTTATTTTCTTTAACACGATGAGCATGAACCACATAATCATGACCTGCTTTAGTGAATTGATATTGATTCTTTTTCCTGTAGAATATTGCCTTACGATCATACAAGTACAGACTACCTAAGATCATTCCACATTCTCTTAACGACACAACATCACAAGTTACTTCGTCCAAATACTTAGATGAAATTGCAAATTTGATTGTGCACTGTTTTGTTATGTGCACTTGATGATGATTGCTTACCCATTTAAGTGTGTAAGGCTTATAATGAGTTTGTGTTTTTAATCCCAATTGTTTAACCAACTCTTTAGAGATTAGATTAGATTGAGATCCATTGTCGATTAATGTGTCTATCTTAGTGTGTCACATGATTACTCTTATATGAAACAACTTATTTCTACAATCAATATCTTCACCATTTTTACCTGTCATACCAACCAATGAGATATTGGACTCATCACCTGAATCCGATCCCAAGTCTATGGGCTTTGATGTCGTTGCCACTGTTTGCGTTCCCTTCTTTTTTTTGAACCACTTTGGCCTCTTCTCGGGATGCAACTGCCAACATCTTTCCTCATTATGTCCCTCCTTGCAATGCTTGCAAGAGGGCTTTCCTTCCTTCTTTGTCACTGCATTTGCATTCTTGCCATTGCCATGCCTTTTCCTCTTGTCTTCTTTCCTCGAAGACGACGATTCCCCTGACACACTTGTTTTCCCTGCTTCAATATACGTAGCTTGAATGAAAACCTCATCAAGGTTAGTGGGTCCAAACACGAAAACAATGTTTCTAATATGCACAGGCAAACCTCCTATATACTTCATAAGGGTTTTTTGTGTTTGCAAAGGAATATCTAACATTAATGCCATTTTTCTAAATCCATCGGTGTATTCTTGCACTGTTTGTCCTTTTCTTAGTTTTAAAGATTGCCATTCAATTAGTGCTTTTTCTTTATAACCCAAAGGATAGAATTTTTTCCTAAGTGCAGAAATGAAATCCTTCCATGATGGAAATACATTACCCACATTTTGTGTTCCTTTTTGCAGCTTGCTTTGCCACCAGATAAGAGCTGTACCTGCAAGTCTCAAAGATGCCAACTGGATTTGTGTGGCCTCATCCTTGATTTGTTGCACACTGCAGTATACCTCCATCTGTCTGATCAAGTTATCAATTTTTTCTGCATTTACTTCACCATCATATATGGGCAACTCAAATTTGACATCAAGTTTTAACAATGGCATTTCATGTTTATTCTTATGAACATTTTTCTTTCCACTAGATTTAGAAATTTAACTTGAAGAAACAGAAGGAGAAGAAGGAGGTGTTGATGGAGGTGAAGGAGGAATCTGAGGATGGTCCTCTTCCTCTTCACTTTTTCCCTTTGAATAATTACCCATAACTGGTCGCTTCCATTCCAAGTAATCTTCGTACAAGACTTGCACCATCTCTGACATGGAAAGGAATGTTTTCTGGAACTCTTTCTCATCTTGAGAAATCCCTTCTTCCGATGCCATCTTCTCGATGTGAGAATCCCTTTTTCTCAATCCAATTAATGGATTCTCTGTAACAATCTCACCTTCACCACGCTGTAGCTTTTCCCTGGTTAACATGCAACTCAAATCCAAACGTCAACTAGTTCTGATACCACTTGATCCACCAGATCTTTTAATGACTTATGGTTGAGTTTTAATTTTTCATGCGTTAATTAACCATTTGAGAAACTTAGTGAAAGAATGAGGAAAGAAGAGGAATTATGATAGCCATATACACATATGCAGATCTAAAATGAAACAATAAACAACAAACCATAACACATAGATTGATAACGGAGCTCGGCACAACTTTGCCTACGTCTCCAGACCTTTTTCTCTGTGGGGGAGGCTTCTTTATTTCTGCTCAAAAGCTTAAAATTACATCGCTGCAATGCCAAATTGCTACAAGACTGATCTGGTCATGTTCTTCCAGATCTCTAGAACCATGCAAAGAAAATGACACGCAAAACGGACGTCCAGAGCTCCCAGAAATGGTTCGACAACGTCTCCTCTTCAAAAGATTCTCTACTTCAAAATGGCTTTAGCTTGATTTCCCTCCAGTATGACCCTACTATGACTGCTCTAATGGTTTTGGAGTGGCCAAAAACCCCTATGTGGGCTCTTTTGGCACCTCAATCGGTCGAAAAACAAAGAAGTTATGCCTCCTGGAAATTTTCCCTTCAAGCTTGCTGTCACTGGTGCTACAAAATGCACTCTCCTCCATTGAACCTGGATCACACGCAATATGTAGCATAAAAACCTGGCACCGGTTGCAACCACGCCAATGGTGCAAACCGTAGAATGGTTAGGGCGCCTCCAGCCCCTAACCGCCTAGCACCGGGGCACATGGGCCATATGACCTCGCGTAAAAAGGTAAAAGGGCTAACTGTTTAATGGGCCAGTGTCCAAGAACCAAGTGTTGGGTGCATTCAACCATTTAAACCAATTTAAAAAAAAATCTGTGTGCACATATCCATATAGAAAAGGGTTATATTAAATATGGCACGGTCACATAACAATCAAATGACTGCGGGCTCTGTTTGCAATCCAAACACACATGCCTTTTGTCAAAGGGTATGGTCGTAAAGTGGAACCACACGATTTTACATTGCGGTTATATATATAAACCAGAATTGGACTCCATATTCAACACCGATTCCCGCGTAATTACATATGGCATGGCCATATGTATAACACAATGAAACCTCGAGTCGGGGCTAAGCCCTGGCCTGAGCCCCCCCGTCGAATCAAAAGTTAAATCAATTCAAATATTTTACAATACACATAGCTATCAAGGAACAACGTGTGGCATGATGGTTGGTCGGACTTTGTTAAGGTGTAGCCACTATGGGAGGTCTGGGGGTCAAACCCCACGGACTCCAATAAACTTTTACAAACCAAAAAACCAAATAAAGGGGTGCCATGTGGCAGCCCGTGATTGGGCCACGTGGCACCCAATCACTTGCCAAATAAACACCACGTGTCGAGATATCATTCGCTTCCAACTGCCAACCAGACTCTGCCACATCATCACATACCGTACTGCCATGTCATCCGACATGTAAGCTGCTGATGTCATCCCATGCCACGTGTCACCCTTACAGTGGTGACACGTGTCACCTCGAGATAGGTCCAACCATACACCCAAATGTCCAAATCTGCCTACCACGTGTCGCTTCCTAGAGCCCCCATGTGTCACCGTCCAGAATTTCCTCGTCAGCGGTACGAACCTGCCATGTCAGCGTACAGACATGCCACGTCAGCGTCCGTATGGACTGTACGAACTGCATAGTCAGCAATTTTTTTCCTGTTTGCCTTATCGGACAGAACGTGATATCTTCTCCATACAGAGTCCATTTGACAAAGTAAATATACCACCAGAATTAGGAATACGAGACAGACGCAATGGCACAGGTTTTGTCGCATTCCGATCACTCTCATTTTTGAGCATTTTTCAAGCCTTGTCAGGCTTCTGGATCCGATTTCGGATCACTGAATATGACCTTCGGGCTGTGGGGTCAACAATATAGGATGCATTTCCAAATCATGAAAATAATCAAGAGGAAAAGGCTAAATGAGGAAGTTACTTCTGAGTTATTCTTGAAATAAAAAGATGTGTAGGAAGATAAAGAAGACAAATAACTGCATTAGAGAATTTTTGAAATGAATTCTGAATAAGTTAAGAAGACAATCACACAGTTTAAATTGCTTAGACCAAGAGCATCGCAGGATGAATTTTGGGCCTTTAAACTCTCCAATTTAAACATAAGAAAATTTAAATGAAATGAAAGGCTACAGGAAATACATACGATGAAAGGAAACAAAGCTGATATCACCACCAATTAGAATCTTTTCATAAAAAGTCCCAAAATATACCTCTACACCCATGTATTCAATCCAACCCCAGAGATTTATAAAGTTTTCTAGCACAGAGGGAAGGCTCCTCTTTTTTCCATCATTATATATTCGTGAGGCCAAGCATATATAGAGGAATTTCACATGGAATTTAAAATGTTCTGACTTCCTCATAATTCTAAGAAAAGATACAAGTTACAAAAGGGAAGAACAATTGTATTATTTAAAGGGACCGTTAGTAATTTGTCTGTCATATCAGGACTCCCTTTTCCTAAGCTGACATCTGTCCAAAAACATCTGAAATACACCAAAATTTTACCTTAGGATTCACCTCAGCTTGGCAATTTACTCCTCCAGGGTACTCCATCAATCGAAAATTTCCTCGACGCTCTCTATCATCTCGGTTTTGGCCTTTGATTTTCTCCTTTTTCTCCCCTTCTTCTTTGCAGCTGGGTGGAAGGTGTTGTCTGCGTGTTCATTTATGACAAGATCCCTTATAACGAGGTTTAATATTACTCCCGACTCTGTCTCAATTTCAGGTTCGATATGAAATTTAGTTGCCTGCATCTGCAAGAACCATCTTTCATTCTTACTTATTGACCTGCCTAGTACCTTAGCTGAGAACCCAATTGTGCTAGATGTCATTTGACGGATATTATCCATGCTTTCTAGACTTCGTAGAGACCTTGATCTGGCCACCCTTTGAGTTTACAAAATTCAGGAGCACAGGCCTAGCTTGTTTTTCTTATGCATAAGATGACAATTTCCCAGAATAGGATAAAATGATTCATATCTGAGATTTGATGTTTTATTTACTTTTCTCATGAATTACTGTCACAATACCTTGGTGTTCCATGCTTCATCAATCCACTTCGAATGATGAGCCTCGAGTTAGTTATGCAGCGGTGTCCTTTTGATGCGTGATCTAGGAAAGTACCTGGACCGGTGATGTGAGGTGATCTGACCAACCGCCATCCTCCTCGTGAGCTATTGACATGAATTTTTGAACCAAATGACATCGGGGCCATAGGAAAATTGGTTTTAGGAAATCTTTCATCTCCCCCGATGCGTTTCTAAGAGCACCGTGTGTTCCCCATCAAAACCATAGTAGTTTTCCCTAGTCTGCCTTCGCGATGTTAAGTTCCGTGCTATTTGTTTGTTTGATGTAGGCTTCGACTATAGATTTGAGATTCTTCAAGATTGACAGCTCACTGAGCTACTCCCTTCCCACTTCTACTACATTCATTCATACACCGTAGAATATAGCCGAGTGCCCTAAAGTTATCATGCCTCTATTGTAGTATAGCGTCTCACTAAACTTCAAAAGTTTTTAGATCCCGATAAAAATTTTTAGGGTGATAACATTGGGTCCAACTGGGGATGATATCCTCCTAGCGAGGTAGAAAAGAACTCGTAGGCCCAGTGCCTGATCCATGGGGTTGTTTCCCAAAACGTATGTGTTTTCTGCTCCTACCAAGATCTCTGCACTACTTCTAACTGCATGGGGGACGTCCGAGTGCATTATTGAAAACTGATTACATCTAGTGCTAGAAAACTCAAACTAGAAAAATGCTTGACCGAAAAGCTTATTTTCACATCCCTACCTACCCTAAAACTATTGGTATGACCACTCAATCAAGTGATGCAAAAGTGCCAATGTAGACAATCAAGCAATTGGTTTCCTTATTTTCCTTTCACATTTTTCTCAAGCTGGTAGAAAAACGTAAAGGATGGTGGCTGAAAAAACAAATTGAATCCAAAATCTAAAATTATGAATGAAGAAAATTCATCCTTCACTGAATACTGTAATAGGATGGCCATTGGATCTTAAAAATCACGAAAAATCATTTCTCCCTGATGAGCAAAAACCGAAAGGCAAGTATCTTTCATCAGTGTTAGTTGTTTTTTCTCTATTTCTTCTATTCTAAGAACATCTTCGAATGAAATGGTGACGATAGGTTTGTCTGCTTCTCCATGCATCTCAACAAAAACATTCATACATTCTTGAACATCTTCAAATATGACAACCATATTATGTGCATCAAAGCTATCCTCTTGTTCATCACACAATTCAAATTTGGTTTCATTAAACTTCTGGAAATTTGTTTGAGGACTTTCATTTTGACTCTCAAATGAATTAAGAGAAATAAGTTCCTTCTCATAATCTTCTTGTAAACGTGAAAATATAACATCATGAACTATCTCACAGTTTAGAGTTCTCATGGATGTATTTTCAAAACCATGATTTTCAAATGAATCAAATAAAACCATTGCCTCTTCATTATCTTTCTGTATTTTTGATTGAAAAGTGGCATACATTGTTTTGTTGCTTTCATGAAACTCTATGTCATTTGTTTGTTCATTGCCGAAAGTTTCCATAGATGTAGTTTCAGAATCCTCATCCATGTCTAGGCCACTTAGAATTTGAACAACCATATTGTTCATAGGGGAATAAAGACAACCTTGAAACACTTTGTGTTGCTGAAAATATTGCTTAACATTTTCATCAAGTTCAGGAGAAAGAAAATGTCTTTTAACAACAATTTCTTGATCAACTTCATTTTCAGCCAAAGGAGGGGATACTATTTGTTGTTGGGCTGAATATTCATAAAGGGATTCCATGATTTCATCATCATACAGTCTTCATTTCCAAAAACATTTTCAAGGTACTTAATGAAATGTTCACAAAATTCACAACAATCTTCAAATGCCAAGGATGAAGAATTAGCTTCTCCATAATGCTTAAAGAATGTTATATGGAAATCTTTAAGAGAGTATAAGTTGCCTAGCTTTAAATCTTCATACCATAATATTTATCTCCCTTCTAAAGTATCCATAAACATTTTCATCTAACAATCCTCCTGAAATTCAACCCCCAACTTACATATGTGCATGCGAAATCTAATCAAGTGCATGGCAACATCATTTCCTTTCCCATCTTCGAATTTAGGAAAATATTTTTTCCAATTTATGTGAGGAATGCAATTTGGAAAGCTAGGAATATGAGATCGATTCATTGGAGCATACCTTGCAGATATTGAGCTCATCTTCGGACAGTGGAGTCGCCAATGATGTTTTGGAAGTTGGATTCTGCATTGAGAGCGGAGTCGCCAGTGAAAGTTCAAATATATGGATTCTTCTACCAGTGGAATCACCTTCAAACTGATTTTTGACAAGTGGATTCGCCAGAGCAGGAATTCAGCCAATATGTGCCTAAGTGTCTGCTGCTCTCAAACCTTAGAAATGAACCATGTCGTTCTTCCCAGGGAAAATTTTTCAATTTCGTCCCCGACAATGGCACCAAAATGTTAGCACCCTGTAGATCTGCCCTGCTGTCAAAACAAACAACAAGGGTAACTATTTCAACTAGATTTAGAGTGGAGGCACTAGCCTGCTCAACTCAAAGAGGGCTCTCTCATGTCACTTGATACATCTATGGAAATCAATGGCTAGAATTTGTTTGTTTTGGGGTTTTAATAAAGTTGTTGAAGAGCTTAAGATGACCTTTGGGCTATGGAGTCAAGAATG
Organism: Picea engelmannii; assembly: GCA_009831015.1. Taxonomy (NCBI): domain Eukaryota; kingdom Viridiplantae; phylum Streptophyta; class Pinopsida; order Pinales; family Pinaceae; genus Picea; species Picea engelmannii. Next base: position 399,306 of record ML777403.1, on the reverse strand, counting down.
TAGGATGGATTTCCAAATCGTGAAAACAATCAAGAGGAAAAGGCTAAATAAAAATATTTGTAGGAAGATAAAGAAGACAAATAATTACATCAGAGCATTATTGAAATGAATTCTAAATAAGTTAAGAAGACAATCACATAGTTTAAATTGCTTCAACCAAGAGCGTCGCAGGACAAATTCTGGGCCTTTAAACTCTCCAATTTAAACAAAAGAAAATTTAAATGAAATGACAGGATATAGGAAATATATACGATGAAAGGAAATAAAGCTGATATCACCACCAATTAGAATCTTTTCATAAAAAGTCCCAAATCTACCTCTACACCCATGTATTCATTCCAGCCCCAGAGATTTATATAGTTTTCCTGCATAGAGGACATGCTCCTCTTTTCTCCATCATTCAATATTCGTGAGGCCAAGAATATATAGAGGAATTTCACATGGAATTTAAAATGCTCCGAATTCCTCATAATTCTAAAAATAGATACAAGTTACAAAAAGGAAGAACAATTGTATTATTTAAAGGGACAGTTAGTAATTTGTCTGTCATATCAGGACTCCCTTCTCTTAAGCCGACATCTATCCAAAACTATGTGAAATACAACAAAATTTTACCTTAGGATTCACCTCAGCTTGGCAATTTACTCCTCCAGGGTACTCCACCAATCGAAAATTCCCCCCACGCTCTCTATCATCTCGGTTTTGGCCTCTGATTTTCTCCTCTTTCTCCCCTTCTTATTTGTAGCTGGGTGGAAGGTGTTGTCTGCGTGTTCATTTATGACAAGATCCCTTATAACGAGGTTTAATATTACTCCCGACTCTGTCTCAATTTCAGGTTCGATATGAAATTTAGTCGCCTGCATTTGCAAGAACCATCTTTCATTCTTACTTATTGACCTGCCTGGTACCTTGACTAAGAACCCAATTGTGCGCGACACCTTTTAACAGATATTATCCATTCTTTCTGGACTTCGCAGAGACCTTGATTTGTCCACCTTTTGAGTTTACAGAATTCAGGAGCATAGGCTGAGCTTGTTTTTCTTACGCATAAGCTGACAATTTCCTAGAATAGGATAAAATGATTCATATCTGAGATTTGATGTTCTGTGTACTTTTCTCATGAATTACTGTCACAGTACCTTGGTGTGCCATGCTTCATCAATCCACTTCAAATGATGAGCCTCGAGTTAGTTATGCGACGACGTCCTTTTGATACATCATCTGGGAAAGTACCTGGACCGGTGATGTGAGGTGATTTGACCAAATGTCATCCTCCTTGCAAGCTATTTACATGACATTTTGAACCATGTGACATCAGGTCCATAGGAAAAGTGGTTTCAAGCAATCTACAGTCTCCCCCAATGCATGTGTAAGAGCGCCACACATTCCCCATCAAAACCATAGTAGTTTTCCCTGGTCTGCCTTTGCGATGTTAAGTTCTGTGCTATTGTTTGTCCGATATAGGCTTCGATCGTAGATCTGATATTATTTAAGATCGACGACTCGCCGAGATACTCCCTTCCCACTTCCACTACATTCATTCATATGCTATGGAATATATCCGAGTACCCTAAATGTTTCACACCTCTACCGTGGTATAGCGTCTCGCTAAACTTCAGAAATTTTTAGATCCCGATAAAAATTGTTAGGGTGATAACATTGGCTCCCATTGGGGATCCTATCCTCCCAGCAAGGTATCAAATAACTCATAGAACCGGTGCCTAATCCATGGGGTTGTTTCCCAAAACGTGTGTGTGTCCTGCTCCTACCAAGCTCTGAGCATTGCTTCCAACTGCATGGGGGACATCCGAGTGCATTATTGAAAACTGACTGCATCTAGTGCTAGAAAACTCAAACTAGAAAAATGCTTGACATACAAGATTATTTTCACATCCCTACCTACCCTAAAACTACTGGGATGACCACTTGCTTAAGTGATGCTAAAGTGCCAATGCAGCCAATCAAGCAAATGGTTTCCTGATTTTCCTTTCACATTTTTCTCAAGCTGGTAGAAAAACGTAAAGGATGGCAGCTGAGAAAACAAATTGAATCCAAAATCTGATCTTATGAATGAAGCAAATTCATCCTTCACTAAAGACTGTAATAGGATGGCCATCAGATCTTGAAAATCACAAAAAATCATTTATCCCTGATGAGCAAAAACTGAAAGGCAAGTATCTTTCATCGGTGTTAGTTGTTTTTTCTCTATTTCTTCTATTCTGAGAACATCTTCGAATGAAATGGTGATGATAGGTTTGTTTGCTTCTCCATGCATCTCAACAAAAACATTCATACATTCTTGGACATCTTCAAATATGACAACCATATTATGTGCATCAAGGCTATCCTCTTGTTCATCAAACAATTCGGATTTGGTTTCATTAAACTTCTAGAAATTTGTTTGAGGACTGCCATTTTGACTCTCAAATGAATTAATAGAAATAAGTTGTTGCTCATAATCTTCTTGTAAATGTGAAAATCTAACATCATGAACTATCTCACAGTTTAGAGTTCTCATGGATGTATTTTCAAAACCATGATTTTCAAATGAATCAAATAAAACCATTGCCTCTTCATTATCTTTCTGTATTTCTGATTGAAAAGTGGCATACATTGTTTTGTTGCTTTCCTAAAACTCTATGTCATTTGTTTGTTCATCGCTGAAAGTTTCCATAGATGCATTTTCAGAATCCTCATCCATGTATAGGCCACTTAGAATTCGAACAACCATATCGTTCATAGGGGAAGAAAGACAACCTTGAAACACTTTGTCTTGCTGAAAATCTTGCTTAACATCTTCATCAATTTTAGGAGAAAGAAAATGACTTTTAACAACAATTTCTTGATCAACTTCATTTTCAGCCAAAGGAGGGGATACTATTTGTTGTTGGGATGAATATTCATAAAGGGCTTGCATGATTTCATCATTCATACACTCTTCATTTCCAAAAACATTTTCAAGGTACTTAATGAAATGTTTACAAAATTCACAACAATCTTCAAACGCCAAGGATGAAGAATTAGTTTCTCCATAATGCTTAAGAATGTTATATGGAAATCTTTAAGAGAGTATATGTTGCCTAGATTTAAACATTCATACCATAATATTTCTCTCCCCTCTAAAGTAGCCATAAACATTTTCATTAAACAATTCTCATGAAATTCAACCCCCAACTTACATATGTGCATGTGAAATCTAATAAAGTGCAAGGAAACATCATTTCCTTTCCCATCTTCGAATTTAGGCAAATAGTTTTGCCAATTTATGTGAGGAATATGATTTGGAAAGCCAGGAATATGAGATTGATTCATTGGAGCATACCTTGCAGATATTGAACTCATCTTCAGACAGTGGAGTCGCCAATGATGTTTTAGAAGCTGGAGTCTGCATTGAGAGTGGAGTCGCCAGTGAAAGTTCAAATTTATGGATTCTTCTATGAGTGGAATCACCTTCAAACTATTTTTTTGAAGAGTGAAGTCACTAGAGTAGGAATTCAGCCAATATGTGCCTAAGTGTCTTCTGCTCTCAGACCTTAGAACTCAACCATGTTGTTCTTCCCAGGGAAAATTTTTCAATTTCGTCCCCGACAACAGTGCCAAAATGTTAGCACCCTGTAAATCTATCTGGTTGTCAAAACAAACGACAAGGGTAACTATTTCAACCAGCTTTAGAGCTGAGGCACTAGCCTTCTCAACTCAGAGAGGGCTCTCTCATGTCACTTGATACATCTATGGAAATCGATGGCTAGAATTTGTTTGTTTTGGGGTTTTAATAAATTTGTTGAAGAGCTGAAGATGACCTTTGGGCTATGGGGTCAAGAATATAGGATGCATTTCCAAATCGTGAAAACAATCAAGAGGAAAAGGCTAAATGAGGAAGTGAATTCTGAGTTGTTCTTGAAACAAAAAGATGTGTAGGAAGATAAGGAAGACAATTAACTGCATCAGAGCATTGCTGAAATGAATTCTGAATAAGTTAAGAAGACAATCACACAATTTAAATTGCTTAGACCAAGAACGTCACAGGACAAATTATGGGCCCTTAAACTCTCCAATTTAAACAGAAGAAAATTTAAATGAAATGACAGGATACAGGAAATACATACGATGAAAGAAAACAAAGCTGATATCACCACCAATTAGAATCTTTTCATAAAAAGTCCCAAAATCTACCTCTACACCCATGTATTCATTCCAGCCCCAGAGATTTATAAATTTTTCCTGCACAGAGGGCAGACTCCTCTTTTCTCCATCATTCTATATTCATGAGGCCAAGCATATATAGAGGAATTTCACATGGAATTTAAAACGTTCTGACTTCCTCATAATTCTAAAGACAGATACAAGTTACAAGAAGGAAGAACAATTGTATTATTTAAAGGGACTGTTAGTAATTTGTTTGCATATCAGGACTCCCTTATCTTAAGCCTACATCTATCCAAAAATATCTGAAATACACCAAAATTTTACCTGAGGATTCACCTCAGCTTGGCAATTTCCTCCTCTAGGGTACTCCACCAATCGGAATTTTCCCTGATGCTCTCTATCATCTTGGTTTTGGCCTCTGATTTCCTCCTTTTGCTCCTCTTCTTCTTTGTGGTTGGGTGGCAGGTGTTGTATGTGTGTTCATTTATGAAAATATCCCTTATAATGGGGTTTAATATTACTCCCAACTCTGTCTCAGTTTCAGGTTCGGTATCAAATTTAGTCGCCTTCATCTGCAAGAACCATCTTTCATTCTTACGTATTGACCTGCCTGGTACCTTAGCTGAGAACCCAATTGCACCAGACGCCATTTGATGGATATTATCCATGCTTTCCAGACTTCCCAGAGACCTTGATTTGGCCACCCTTTGAGTTTATAGAATTCAGAAGGACATGTCGATCTTGTTTTTCTTACGCATAAGATGACAATTTCCCAGAATAGGATAAAATGTTTCATATTTGAGATTTGATGTTCTGTGTACTTTGCTCATGAATTATTGTCAAAGTACCTTGGTGTGCCATGCTTCATCAATCCACTTCGAATGATGAGCCTTGAGTTAGTTATGCGGTGACGTCCTTTTGATACATGATCCAGGAAAGTACCTGGACCGATGATGTGAGGTGATCTGACCGACCGCCATCCTTCCTGCGAGCTATTTACATGATGTTTTGAACCATGTGACATCGGGGCCATATGAAAAGTGGTTTTGGGCAATCTTCCATCTCCCCCAATGCATGTGTAAGAGTGCCATGCATTCCCTTTCAAAACCATAGTAGTTTTCCCTGGTCTGCCTTCGTGATGTTAAGTTCTGTGCTATTTGTTTGTCCGATGTAGGCTTCAACCGTAGATCTGAGATTCTTCAAGATCGATGGCCCGCCGAGATACTCCATTCCCACTTTCTCTACATTCGTTCATACGCTACGAAATATATCTAAGCGCCCTGAACTTATCGCGCCTCTACTATGGTATAACGTCTCGCTAAACTTAATTTTTTTTTAGATCCCGATAAAATTGTTAGCGTGATAACATATTTATTTTCTAAGATGGTGAATATGGCCAGCTGCAAGAAGAACATCACAACAGAGGCCACTTCCAATATCTTCTTTGAACGAGTCTGGGTACATTTTGGAATCCCAAAAAACATTGTCTCAGATCAGGACAGTCGACTTCTCAACACATTTTGGTCAAGCCTCTAGTCACTAATGGACACTAATCTCACCAAATCCATGGCCTTCCACCCCCAGACAGATGTCCGAACCAAGGTCATAAATCAAATGATCATGCATATCCTACACATGTATAATTACAAGCACCCTTTCACATGGGATGAGAGTCTCCCCTATGTTCATCATAGCTACAACTGAGCCCTGCATAACTCAACTGACCACACCCCCTTTCAGGTGGGGTTGGGATTTCAACTATTGGGTCCCATAGATGTTACACTACCCTTTGCGGTCACCTCAGCCAACTCATCTCCTACTCTAACTGAAGTTGAAAAATCCACTCGGTTCATTGAGCGGATCTAGCACATCCACCAACAGGTTTAGGATATCCTATAGAAGTCCACTGGCAAGTACAAGTAGCGCCATGATCAACACTAGGTGCCACATAAGTTTCAAATGGGCGACAAAGTTTTGTTTCACTTGCCGAAAGAGTGCCTTATAGGAACCCATAGAAAGATTCACACACTCCATTATGGGACGTACACCATCACCAAGGCTGTAGGTGATAATTATTTTGAGCTCAACATTCCTCCTTTCCTTGGCTTGCACCCAGTGTTCAACGTGGATATCCTTCGACCATATTTCCCACCATTATTGGACACCTCAGAGATACAAAAACATATGAAACTAACATATATCAAACCTGACTGCATACAACAAGAATCCAATGATCAAATTGTGGACAAACAAATCAAGGGCACTTGCTAGGAAAGGATCCATCTTTATCAATTTGTCAAAGTAGGGCAACTCCTACACCAAGGCAAGTGGCTCACCCTGGGCCAAATTCAACAGAAATTTCCTCATCTGATGGGAAAAATTAATGTAATGGAGACCATTTATTACTAAGGTGGTAGGATTGATCCATATGGATTTCCGTGGCCTCCCACCTATTCCAACTGGCTCATTTTGGGAGTTTTCCAGTTTGACAATGTTTCCCCTAGTTTTTGGGTCCCTGACTTGCGGGGCTGTTTTGAGGCCCTAAACAACATTTTTTAGGGATCACTACATTTATAATGACCTTTTATAGATAGCATAAAAATGTTTAGTCCTCGTATATACCTTTCCAACAAGCTATCATGTGCCTAAAACAGAGATCATATGCAAAAGTTACAACCCCAGGAAGTTGATGTACTAACTTATCCAAACGGGGCCCATGTGACTTTTGGCGCTTCATCTCCTAGGGTTAGGTTTTTTCGATTTATAGGGTTTTTGACATTCATGTTTATTGTAAAAATTCCTTCAAAGCCTCATTGTAATCATATTCTTATGAATGCGAGCAACTGTCAAATCTCTTCTCGAAGATAAGTCGCCACCATTCTAGCAATCTTGTTTCAGTTGCAATTTACAGTTTCAGCTTATTTTCTTATTGAATAGAAACCAATTTTACTGTATATCTGTTATTTTGTGTTAAGCATGTTTTGATAATAATGTGTATTCATTTCATTTTGAGAATATATTCTAGATCAATCATAGCAGGCACATATTGGATGAGATAATAAAATTTGAAGGTGATATAAAAGTTACTTCAGCATATCAATATGTATAGGTTATATCAGCGTGAAACTAAATCTCATTTTGTAACCTTATGGCCTCCAAGGTTTTGAGTTTTGATAGGAAAATCAATGTTTTTAAGAATGGTGAATGTTTCCAATGCTCCATATTATATGCCTCTAAGTTCATATATCATTTAATGGTCATTAGGTGCTATATCCAAGTCAAACAAGTGAAGAAAATGGAAACAGGGCACTCACTGCGCAAGTTTGTTGCACAAGTGCTGAAGAACTTAGTTGTGTAACGAACTGCATCCACACACTGCAAAAATGTGATAGGGAAACCAAATCATCATCCAAATCAATCGGATGACACATATTGGATGAGATAAGAAATTTTGAAGGTGATATAAAAGTTACTTCAACATAGGAATATCTACAAGTTATAACAACATGAAACTAAATCTCATTTTGTAACCTTACAACCTCCAAGGTTTTGAGTTTTGATTGGAAACTCAGTGTTTTGAAGAATGGATAATGTTTCCAGAGATCCATATTGTATGCCTCTAATTTCATATATCAGTGAATGGTCATTAGGTTCTATCTCCAGGTCAAACAAGTGAAGAAAATGGAAACATGGCACTCGCTACGCAAGTTCGTTGTACAAGTGCCGAAGAACTCAGTTGCGCAACGAACTGCATCAACACATTGTGAAACTGTGATAGGGAAGCTATATCATAATCCAAATTGACCTCAAAGAATCTCCACCTATACCAGATCACCCATAACGACTTCAGAGCTCGATGGCATGAAGATAGAGAGTTAGATGTCTTATTTGTCAAAGTTGTTATGATGTTTTTAATGTAATAAATTGACTTCTATATTTTAACAGTTAGTTCCTTTTTTGAATGTAACTAATAAAAAACTATAGGATAGTGGTTGAGATTGACCTCCTCAACTTGGGGAATGTTTTTGGCCTTTATATTTTGTAATTTTGAATTTACTAAGGGTTGGCAAAGCGTAGAAGAGACATCTTTTTGAGAATCTTTGTAATTTTCTAAAAATTTTAATGGAATGTCAGTCAGAAGTATAGAGCTACTCTTACCAGAGATTCTTGTGTTGATGATATGAAGTGTGTTTTTATCTCTTGTGTATGTGTCTTCCTATTTTCTTTTTCATTTATCTGTAACTTGCATATACTTAATTGGAAAGTAATGGTTTGGGATTCATTTGATTTTGATGATCTAGATCAAGCAATTAAGTATTGTAATTTCCTCTAAAATACATAGTCATAATTCATCCTAGTTGATTCTCTGAATGTAGCTAGTTTTTTTCTCCTTCTTCCATTATATTACAACAATATTTTCACTAAAATATTATCAGCTACCTAGCCTATGCATGTTTATTTCTAGCTCATAGGAATTTTACTTTCAACCTAACTTTTTCTAGATGACCTGACTTTTTCTCATGGCTCACAGGGATTGACTAGGCTCACAGAGGTTGTATGTTCCTCCCAAATTTTGTACTAGTCTATCTATTCTCACAAATGTTGTACGTTCCCCCTAGATTTTGCATTAGACTTACATCTTGACTTTTGTCTTAGACTTACAAGGTTTCTTCCTTTACCTTGGCTAGACTCACAAGATCATATAACATCTTGTTCGTCTTGAATCTTTGTTTGACTCACAGAGGTTGTACGTTCCCCCTGGATTTTTTCAATACCTCACGGGACTGGTTGATTCTCCAAATCTCCCTAGCTAGCCTCAGGGTGGCCCACATGGGCTCTCATTGGATAATGACTGTCGATGCTGCCAAATTTAAAATATATGAGGACATGTTCAAATTGTAGTCAAACCAAACTTACAAACAAAGAGCTTGGGTTGTAACCACCATTTCCAATTCCCTTCATGGATTTTGTTAGTGGTTATCCTATAACCCAATGCAAACATGATTGAATATTTGAAGTATTATACAAATTCTTGAAGAATATATTATTTGTAACTTTCCACAACACTATTGGTTCCTCTAAAGTTGTCAAACTCTTATTTTAACCTGTATGGAGTAATTTTATCTTACCTTTGGCCATCATTTATGATCGCAACTCTCAATTTCTCAATCACTTTTGGAAATCATTATGAAACCTTTTAGGTTGTCAATTACTCTTTTCTACATTTTTTCAACCCTAGAAAAATGGTCAAATTGAAGTAGTTAGTTGCAACTTCATTCATACTTACTACATCTATCATCAACAAATGATGAGGTATAAGCATGAGGTCTAGGTAGTGTGCAACGCATGGGGTTATTGTCTTTCTAGATTCCTTTTGATCATTTTTATATTTTCACAAAACAAGAATAACTTTTCAAAATCCACCAACTACTTAGCATAACATTTTCATTCATTCAAAACTAGGTCTCTGAACTCAAGTTCCTTCAACCAATGTGAATTGACCTTAAAATGACATGTGGTTTTTGGAGTAATATCCCCCACTTGTAGGAAAATAGGGAGATGGTCAAAGGGAACTTATTCTCCTATTCATGTACTAATTATATCTATATTGACAACAAGTTGTTCAACCACACAGAATTTATTGATTCTCTCGGGGATAACCTTTTCACCCAACATATTATTTCTCTAGTTGGGTTTCAAGGTCAAGGTATCTATGTCACATAGACCCTTGTCATCAATATTTTTTAGGAGGTATTTGGCCATGGGATATATCCTTCTATCTCTCCCCCACATCTAACTAGGCTCAAGGTGATATTTAAATCACCTTCCATGATTAAATTATCCTTTCTCAAATACATGTTCCGAAAAACGGAATCCCACAAACCTTCCCTACACTAAAAAGGTCCATAGACATTAATAAAATTGAAAATTGAATCTAAACATGGGGAGAACAACTCGAGATTGGTGGTATTCTATATAAAGGAGACACTCCTGAATCAAAGGGAGTTATACCATCCTACCAACAACCCCCTAGATTTCCCCTCTACATTGAGAGCTTTAAAACTCTATCCATGAAGAGTAAACCCTAACATTTATTTTACCCTAACAACCACCATAATTATTTTCTGAATCAAAACAATCTCTATGTTAATTGTTGCAACAATTTGGTTAACATAGTTTCTTTTATAGACACTCCCTAAGCCTCTTATGTTAGAAGAGAGCACAATCATTTTGTACCCTTGGAGTGGACTTTGCCTCCTCTAAGGGCCCCATGAATAGTCATTTGTTTGCATGATAAGACTTCCCTTGTCCTCTTGACGTTGGGCATTCTCTGGATGACATAATCAAGCATTGAATTGATGCCTTCTCAATGATAAATGTAGTGGAAAATATTCCCTCCTCACTCTCTTCTTCCTCATCTCGTTCTCTTAACATCTTGTATACTTTTCTTTCACACATATTTTTTTTTGTGGGGGGGGATACTTCTTATTGAATCACTTCAATAAGCTATCACACTATGAGAGGCATATCTATGACATCACAATCACCCATTACTTGCACTTGGACTCTTCCACGCCCACTTAGGGGATTTTTAACAAATATTTTGTCACTCAAAATTAGCATAAAACTAAGTGTTAAATAGAGTACCTTTGATAGAAAAAAATCCATAACTTCTTTAATCACTTAGCAAAGTTCCAATGTGGTTAAGTCAATTAGGAGAGGTGATGATTTCATTGTATCATTTTAGAAATATCACTATATTCTTAAAATCCTAGCTAACTATATATCTAATTTGATTGACTGAAGGTACAACCAAACATTTACCTATCAGATATTTCTTTCTCGAGTGAGGGAAGCTCAGGAAAAATAGTCGACGGAAATGCAACTGCATCTAGTAGATCATATGATACACAAACAAGCACCACTGGAGGTGAAAATGTCAGAAGAAAATTTTGTAGATGCATGGATTTTTTCTTTCCGAAGGAGGATCATGTTCATATGATGATGAGAGCATAGGAGACATAGAGTTTCCACTCAGGTATAAGAATCTATTGAAACAATGGGTGCTTAAGGAAATTCCTCCATTAGACACTGACTTCTTTGTAAACAATAGGATGTATCACGTTGCACCATTGTTGGCACATAGGGGCAGACCTAGGGTTCAACGCTTCAACAACACACCAACAAAACCCTAACTACCAGCCCTTTCGGTAACACCTGCGAAGCAGATGAAGTCTCACCCAAGGTAGAGGCAAGGGGTTTGCAGGACTCAAGTGTTTGCAACCTATCTAGGACATAGATCTATGATCACAACACTTAACAAAGCACTTAGCCAACCATATGCATTAAGTTATGATTCTTATTCACATCACATATTAACCCTAATTATAGATCAGCGCAGTAACAACCAAGATTGAGCACATCTAATCATTTAGCACATAGCATCAAAACATATCTATCATTTATTCACATCATAAAGTACTAAGCATCCACAGATCTACCTATCCAACATCAAAACAGTGCACTAAGAAAATAAATACACAAATAACATGAACAAAATAGCACAAAGCACATCGACAAAGGATATACGTGGTTCACCCTAGTGTGGGGCTACGTCCACCAACTCTTCTTCTTCTTTATTAGTCTTCTTCAATATTCTTATAGGCACAGAGACACAAAGACAACTCCTCAAAGGAAAGGAGATCTGCATGCACCTCTCCATATCCTCCTTCCTTGAATCAGATTAGGGCACAAAGCCTTCATAGTTTGTGCACTTACAAAACGCTTGCACTTAGCTCTGCAAGCCTTAACACACTTGTGCACAAATCCAACTAGTCATGCACTAAGCCAATGACCTCTACAATCACATAGATCCCACTATTCTTACATCGTATGGCTACTTATTTATACATTACAAAAAGGGGCCTAAGCATGGGTAAACCCATGGGCCGACATATCATACCCATTACATAAACCCTAAAACCCAAAAAGCCCACAAAATGGGCACGATCCCATGATCTACGCTTCTCCTGGGTGCTCCGTCTTTGAATAGCCTGTCAAAGTCCAAAAATGGTCAAATAGACCAAGGTTCTCCCAAAACTTGGTCGAGGGCTAGCAACCATCCTCCTTGCATGGCCTAGGGATATTTTCCATGAATGGAATAATTGTAAAATAAAATACAATAACTGAATTGATGGACTATTTCAGACTGTGTTACAATTATAACAATTGGATGGGGGTGCTCCGGTGCATGCGAAGTATGAGAATATATGTACTCGCCACAAATTATATACAACTAATAAATAAGGATAAAAATAAGGGATCCACTATCTATATTGATGGAAGACCTAAAGCTTTCGGTAATATCGAAGGATTTATAAACAACACACGAACCAGGACAACAAACTAGCAATAAACAAACAATAAACAAGATAGCTCCTGGGGAAGAGTTATTAGCGGATTATTATTTGAATCGAATAGAAACATTGACTAATAGTGTGTGGGTACTTATGCAACACCTCTTTAAGAAACCTATACTTATTGCATTATATTTTTTGTATATTTAACAATGAAATATTTTATGGTCCTAATTTTATAATAATGTGGTAGGTTGATCGTGGAAAGTGTTAGCCGCAGAACATGTAAACGATTAACAATTTTGATTTACACTTAATGCGAATTTTATTATTTATTTATATAATTTTGTTTGTGTGGCAATCAATTTTTTATTATCATGAACAATTTTTTAAATGTTTCAGGGTTCTAATTATATTATAATGTGGCGGGATGATCGTGTAAAAGGGGCAGCCACAGAACATGTAAATAATTAACAAATTCGACTTTGATTCTACATGAATTTTATTATTTGTTTATATAATTTTATTTGTGTGACGATTAGTTATTTAATTTATTTATATAACTGAGATAACATTGATTTTATTGAAATATGTAGTCTACAAGCCATAATGATCATGATTCCCTTGACGAGGAGGAGTTGTTTTCATCCCATGATCCAATGGTAATGATTAAAAAGAAGATCATTAAAGTGAACAAGGATCTTCCACACTTGCTAGAATGTGCGGATCAAAATCCAGACATCATAGAAAGGACCAATATGGTTATGACACAACTTAGGACATATCAAGTAATAACCATAATTTAAAGTGATTTTTTTTATGTATTGATAAGTTCAATTATGATAGTTTATTTCTTAACTTTTGCATTATATAATGAAAAAACATTTTCTTTCTTATATAGAGATATTTGGAGCATGTTCATCCCGTTTTCGGTAGTAGTGGTGCTACAGAGACGCCACAAAGTCGTGAAACGGGTCATCATATATCTGCTACATTGTTTACTTCTCCATCTTCCACACCTTTAGATGGAATCCATGACACACACCATTAGACATCCACACATCAGCCAAGCTCTGGTAGAGATGGTGACAAAGATGAGGTTGATGATGTGGTTGATATGGGTGCATTTCCTGGAGCTAGACATGTGACCAACACATAGACCCTTCCTTGCACATTTTTGGTCGATGATAACGGACTTCCATTAAAAGAAATAAGACTCCTAGGTAGTTTTTCATATTTTAACTATTTCATGTTATCCATCTCAAACATAAATAATCAATATTATTATTTTTAAATTAATGATCATATATTTTTGCATGTATGAAACAACCATTTTTATAGACATATGGAGAGCAAGGATTTGTTGATTTTTGGGGAAACTGTACGCACGAGGTGGAATTTCCAGAATTCCAACCTCAAAAATGAACTTTTGGATTATCTTGAAGGTCTCTTTGGGGTAGAGACCTTCAATAAAAAAGTGGTTTCCTCTGCAGTAGATGAATATTTAAAATATGCAAGGGATTTGTATAGACGAAACTTGGGATTCAACCCTAGGTATGACCGCCCTCCATCGATTCTAGAGATGGAGTGTAAGGAACTCATTGATGATGAAAAAGAAAATAAATTAAGAAAAACATGAGAACAAATAACTGGTACCCCAAGGCAAATTACAATATTTTGATTTCAATACCTTTAATTTTATTTAGATCTAAATAAAAATATAATATATAACATAATTGAAACTTTTGATGATAGGTTTCTTTCCACTTCAAAGGAAACCAAAGTAAGGAATGTCAAACATGGCCAACACAGGCTAGGCCAGGGTGGCTACTCGAGGTTACAGTCATGAATCGTAAGTTCCCAAACATCTTAACAATATTATTTGTATTTCCTTACAATGTTCAGGCAATTGCATCCACTAACATTAAAAATACATAATATTATGTAATGCAGGGCAGTGACTTTGGAATTGAAACCACGAAGGAAGACCTTCGAATTGGTTACAAGTATGACTATAAAGTTGTTGTTGATCATAGGAAAAGCATGGGGCAGACCCCAAGATCTAGTTTTCGGGATAAGGTAAATAAAAATCATCCCACATTAACATTTATTACTTAAAAAATACATATATGTTTGATATTGTCCATAACTTTAATGTCTTACTTTGTTTTAATCAGGGAAGCAAGACTATCAACGAAAACATTAGTATTGGAAAACAATGCATTGATAGTGCAGCGCATCTAGAAGTTCATGGTGCTCCCGAGAAGCCCCATTCTAGCGGCGTGTAGCCCGACGATGTTCCTATGACTAAGGCCCATGATGGTAAAATGGATTTATATTAATCATATACTTAATAATTCTATACTTATAAATTTTGTACTTCTAATTTTTATTACTTATACATTTACAATTTTTTCCTTATAGATTTTTTCATTTCAATAGAATGT
>ML777403.1:371209-384306 GCA_009831015.1 Picea engelmannii | reverse complement strand
AAATGGATTTATATTAATCATATACTTAATAATTCTATACTTATAAATTTTGTACTTCTAATTTTTATTACTTATACATTTACAATTTTTTCCTTATAGATTTTTTCATTTCAATAGAATGTCATAGTTGAGCCTCCTCGACTCAAAGATCAAGAGTACAAGGTATCCATTCTAATGGTGCCCACTAGTGGACCAGGTAAATAATTACATTGTAGAGTTTTTTTTTTAATATTAATGAACTACTTCAATGATATTTAAAAATTAGCCATATAAATTTAATATTTTTTGTTTTTGTAGGCGATTTCCCCTCAAATCAACCTCCACACTGTGGGTACAAGAATAGGTGTGCTCGACATGAGAGGACTGAAGTAACATCAGTTGTTGAAGATCCCCTAGAAAATGAAGACATGGAGACTGATGAATTACTTAAGAACTGGACTAGAAAACTAAAGAAGAGTAAAAGAAATTTATGATGTATAATAATTTTATAAGACAGATCGATGTATATTGTATATCTTGTATATTTGGAACATATTTTGGATGATAAATACCATTTATAAAAAATCTTTTTTATGACATATGCCTTTGAATGATAAACCTCATTTATAGGTTTACAATCACTTTTTATCACTTTTGAATATTTTTAATGTAGAGTTTTTATTAGAATATAGATTGGGTATTGGAGAATTGAGAATGATGTAAGGGCGGGGAGGGGCCATAGGAGATTCCACCTTCACGTGGTTGGCCCTGTTCAGTAGAGAAAAAATTATTGGAGTTGTTTATTCTTGGAGAAAACCTTTCTCGATCCAACGGAGCAACAACATAGTCAATGTTGACTTCATTGTTGCTCCTTCAGATCGAGGGAGGTTTGCTCCAAGATCAGACATCTCCAATAAATTATTATTGAAACCAAGAGGATATTATTCAGACTGTCGCATATGAGATTCACATTCCTTTGATATATAGTTTCCGTGATATGTGATTCATCATTGTTGAATGCTTACATGTTTAGAACACTAATCACAATGAATCTTTCTACATTTGATCAAGTTGATTAGTTAGTTATCAATATAACTAATTATTCTTGTAGTCTTGTGTGCACAAGTTTTTGCAGGTTTCGGAAGAAGTAATCAAGAATAAGTGAAAGCACTTCAAATTGTGGATCTACTTCAAACATAGGACCTCAGGTAAGTTCATCATGTTTTCTTTCTCAAAAGTTAGTTACTTTCATCATATTAGTTACAGATTCTTCAATTATCATTATTATTATTTGTTACATATAAATAGATTCATCTCTCTATCTCGATACTTCTAAATATAAATATGAAGGGTGTTAAGATACAAAGTGATAAGAGGTTTTGTATATCTATATTAACCTTTTTTTAATTCAGTATATGATTTTGTTTTTGTCTTTTTATTTATTTATTTATTTTGGTTATCTCTCATATTTTCCTTATCTTTTGTTGTTTTAATGGCTATTCATAAATCCATCTATGTTGTTAGTTTAATGGTAGATTGTGGTTCTTATGGAGTAAATGGTGTTGTTTCTTTAATGGTTATTCATAATTCCATATATCGCGTTAACATTTTTTAATCAATTTTAGTAAATGGTGTTGTTGCTTGATATATTGAATGTAAAAGAAAGGTAAAAACAACCAAGTGTTTTCATATAAAATCAATATTTATAATGTATTCAAGAAAATAAATAAGATAATAAGATTTTTTTTTCCACATATATAAACTTGGGGCGATAAAAACATTGAGACTAATAAAACTTTATATTAAAATGCATGCCACAAACAAAACAATCATGAGCCTTAAGTACTATTTTGTGGAAGCATGTTGTTTTATGTAGAAGCAAGAAACAACATGATTTGGATTAATGTCACTCAATTGTAAATATCTAATGTCAATTCAACTTGAAGGAAAACAAGTGCAAGGAACCTCAAAGAGAGAATTCTAATCCAAAGTAAGTCTCCATGAAATTAAACCAAATCTACTTCAACCCACATGAGTGTAGGACCTTTTAGCATGCCTCCTATATTTAAAAGAAAACCTCATGAATGACTTCTAGACTAACCAAGTGATATAATAGGAGCCAATTTCTTAGGGGAAGAGTTGCATAGAGATCTTGGATATATCATAAGAGACAAGTGCTTAGGGGAAGAGTTGCATAAATCTCTTGTAGAGTATAACGATGTGAGAAAAACATCATTTGTACATGAGTGTAGTGTTGGAATGTTTTACAGGCAGTGTATGCTTGTCATTAATGGAAAGTATAGCAGTGATGATGGCTTGAGTATAGGTATAATGTGCCAGGCGGGAACTAGAATTATTTTGGGAAGATGTAGCAGAGCAAGCTCATGAAGACTAGAAGAGATAGTGCAGAGGTGCACGCAGAGTGCAGAGGTGCACGCAGAGTGCAGAGTATGCGTGTTTTTCATTGATGGAAAAGATCACGACCAACAACACAATGATGATTGCATGGAAAGATCAGAAGCTAAATTCTATTTTGGATATCAGAAACAAAGATTCCATTTCAGAGTTCTAGATACCGGGAGTTGGAGGAGTCAAGAGTCGAGACTCTTCATCATTGGAGTCCCGAAGTGTCGAAATATGAAACGCCAAAAATCCTGAAACAGACACATCAACCAGAGTTTCAGATACCAGGAGTTGGAGGAGTCAAGAGTCGAGACTCTTCATCACAGGAGCCCCGAAGTGCCGAAATGTGAAAAGATGAAAATCTCGAAATAGGCACATCAACTAGAGTTTCGGATACTGGGAGTTGGAGGAGTCAAGAGTTGAGACTCTTCATCACAGGAGTCTCGAAGTGATGAAATGTGAAACACCGAAAAATCTTGAAACAGGCACATCGACCGGAGTTTGGATACTGAGAGTTGGAGGAGTCAAGAGTCGAGACTCTTCATCACAGGAGTCCCGAAGTGTCAAAATGCGAAATTGGGAAAGCAATATATGGATAAGCGCTTGGTCACCACTTGTGGTCACATCATTGAAGAGATGTAGAGAAGAGCTCAAAGAGACAAGCTCCATTTTAGAGCTTGGGACATGGAGAGTCAAGACGACTCATCACAGAATCCCCAAAACATGAAATGTGAAATACATGTTTAGAATTGGCCCCTGGTCATAACCTATGGTCACATCGACGAAGGCTCAAGGGAGGAGGTAGCACGAAGCTAATATCCATTTTGGAGATCGCGACTTGGAGAGACAAGATGCCTCACCACAGGAATGCTGAAATGCTGAAATGTCGAATTGTGAAATGGTGAAATAAGCGCGAGACCCATCATTTATAATCCAACGATCCTGGTTAATCAGGAATATGATCGAAGGGCTACTGTTTATCTTCACAGTTAATCTATCAGTGACAATTCAGTTGCTGATACAGTTTTTGGAGGTTCACAGTGTAACTCCTAGAAATGACTTATTGTTTCTGCCAGAGGACTGGAAGAGATTTCAGGGTGATCGCCAAAGAAGATGAAGAGTCTCAAGGAATCTTCCAGTGGAATGAATACTATTTAGGAGGCGATTGATAGATGGAAGAGTGTTGAAGCCTGAAACTGCAACAGAGAGGATGAGCTCGATTGTGACAGAGAAGACAAAGAGTCTTGACTGCTAGATAGGCTAAGGAATCTCAACATAACACCCAATGATGATGGACACATGGGTTTAGCAACCATAGAAGCTGAAGAGTTGCAATGATGATCAGGTAGAGAACTCGACATGAAGAGCATGCAGAAGCATTGTGCATATGGGATGCACAAGGTGCACAAAGACTATAAGAATGGAGAACAAAGAAGAGATGGGTACTGCTATAGAGAGGCATCACACATGGGAAAATGGATGTTGTGGGCAAAAGATGAAATACACAAGAAGAGGTGTAATTCAGAGAATCAAAATAAGATGCATAGCATAAAGAGCAGCAGAAGCAAAGAACCGAGATGCATAGCTGAGACAGTAAAAGAAGGCTGAGGTGCACTTGTAGAGAAGAGCAGAAGATTAGAAAGCACAAGAAGATGCTGGCAAAGAGACACTGATATAGGAGAGCAGCGCAGTGTAGCAGAATAGTGATGAGACTGGTAATCCATTGATGAACATTATATCATTGTAATAAGTTTCAATAGCAAAGATTTATATTTCAAGGTGGTAGGGAGGTGCTAGGGAGGACTATTGTCCTCAGAGATTCAAGTGGCTGCTTGAACACAGGGAGTTGTAGCTTCCATCTGGTTGCAGCTAGAGAAACCAGGGTGGTAGGGTGGTGCAAGGGAGAACTATTGTTCTTTGTTATACAGGTTGGTGCCTGTGTGACTGGAAATTGGTGCTTCCATCCAGTTGATGTTGGAACACTTAGGGAGTTTTTACTTCCTTCTAGTGGGTGCTAGAGAAACCAAGGAGTTGGTGCTTCCTTCTAGTGGGTGCTAGAGAAACCAGGGAGTTGGTGCTTCCTTCTAGTGGGTGCTAGAGAAACCAGGGAGTTGGTGCTTCCTTCTAGTAGGTGCTAGAGAAAACAAAGAGTTGGTGCACTCAGCAAGTTGCAGCTTGCAAAACAGAGGTTGTAGCCTCATTATGAGTTGGTGATCATAAGTATGATAATGTACATAATTTAAAGATTACTTATCATATAAAGAAGAAGAGGTTTTTACCCTTTATGGGTTTCCTCAGGAAATATCTGTCTCTATATATTTCATATGTGTGAATGATGTTGAATGTTCTATGGCTTACTTCCCTGCATTATTGTGATTTTAATTCAGTGCTATGCAAAGAGTTTAAAATAAGCATAATTGTTTAAGCTCGGTAACAATTGATTCACCCCCCCTCTCAGTTGTACAACAATTGGTATCAGAGTCGACCCCTTTTATCTAAGGGTAGATCCTAGAGATTAAACATGTCAAGCCATGAAGGAAATTCAACCAATAAGGCTTCTATATTCAATGGAACAAACTTTGCCTTTTGGAAAGTTAGAATGAGAACCTACATAATGGCTTTAGGTGCAGATGTCTGGGATGTGGTAGATACTGGTTATGTAAAGCTAGTTGTACTAGCTAATAAGGATGACAAGCTAGAATTTAGCTTCAACACTAAGGCTACGAATGTATCTTGAGTGGGATTGCAGAAGCATAATTCATAAAAGTTATGCACCTAGGAACTGTACAAACTCATTAGCAGTTATGAAGGCAATGAGAAGGTAAAGGACGCCAAGCTTCAAACCTACAGAGTACAGTTTGAACAACTGAAGATGAAAGAACATGAAACTGTTGGAAAATACTTTCTGAGAGTTGAAGAACTGGTAAATGCAATGAAATCACTTGGTGAAAAAATTGAGGAACCTTCTTTAGTTTAGAAAATTTTGAGATCTCTACTAGATAGGTTCAACCCGAAGGTATTTGCTATAGAAGAACTTAATGATCTAAAAACCTTGGAGTTTGATCAACTTCTAGGAACATTGACTCCATATGAAATGAGAATAGTAAAGATAAACCCACCTCTAGAGAAGCATCATTTAAGGCAGACAAGAATGAGGATTCTGAGCATGATGAAATTGAAGAAAAATTTGTGAAGAGACTGAAGAAGGGATCAAGCATATACAAAGGTAAAATACCTTTCAAATGTTTCAAATGTGGTAAGATAGGTCATTTTTCAAATAAATGTCCTCACAAAAGAAATGATTAGACATGTGATGATGAGGAGAAGCACAAACACATAAATTTCTTTAAAGAGAATAATTTTAAGAAGAAAAGTCTTTGTGTAAACAATGATAATGATACTTCCGATGATGAAGACAATGACTCCTCTATTGAAGATAAACTAAATGACTTCATATTTATGGCCAAAGAGGACTATGATAATAAAATCACAGGAAGTGAGGCTAATGAAGAAGAAGTTGTGGTTGATATGGAAGGAGAATTGATCAGTGCACTGGAAGAGATTGACATACTCAGAATTAAGAAAAGAAAGAAAAAACAATTGTTGATACAGTTTGAGAAAGACAGTAAACAACCTGATGAAGACTTTGCCCTGCTAAAAGTGGAATTAGAAGAGGCAAAGAAAATAGAGGAAATTCTAAAACAACAGTTATCATAAAATAAGGCAAGATGTAAAGATTTGGAAGAAGAAGTAGTGAAAAATAGGAAAGAGTTGGAAATGTTTCAAGCCTTGTATCATCAGAATCTATCAAGTATCAAAGGCTCAGAAGGATTAACCACCATTCTGAATCAACAAAGGAATCCAAAGCTGAAAACTGATTTGGGTTATGAAGAGGGATCAAGTAGTGGTCAGCCAAGAAACAAAGAACCTATCAAGTTTGTCAAATCCTCAAACATTGACAATAGTCACTCTGTAGAAAGAAAGAAAGAAAATCAGCCACCAAGAAGGAATGAAAGAAAAAGTACCAGAACCGAATCTGTAGATAAGAGAAATTATCGACATGAAAGAAATCGACCTCCTCAAAGAAGACAGACTTTTTCTAGGTACCAATGTTTTTTCTATGGATATTGTTTCTTTTGTTCTAACTTTGGTCATAAAGCTGTAAATTGTTCTTTAAAATTAAATTATGACCAATCAAGACATTTAAGGTATAGATATCTGCCACAACAAAGAATGAGACAGCCAACTAACAAACCGCCATAGATTGCAAATCACTTGATGGATGGGAAAAGGACACATGTTAACCATAACAATCATTATGATCCTTTATTCGACAAACCAGAATGTTACATCTGTCATAACTATGGACATAAATCTATTGACTGTCGCTTAAGGAACTATGAACCAGATTTGAATTCCCCTGCTGAAAATGTCAAGGTTTGGAAGAATAAAGAAAGTGACAAGTGTGGATTAGTGTTGTCAGCTCAAAGACAAACGAACCCTTGGTATATAGACAGTGGATGCTCCAAACATATGATGAGAGAAAAAGGTAAGTTTCTATCTCTAAGTGAAATAAAATCAGGAAACGTAACCTTTGGAAATGATGCTCCAGGTAAAATAAAGGGTAAAGGGACGGTGAGTTTAAATAATGGAAAAGGAAAAGCCCAAGATGTTCTACTTGTAGATGGGCTGAAACATAATCTGATTAGTGTAAGTCAAATGTGTGATAAAGGATGTGAAGTGATGTTCACGTCCAAGGACTGCAAGATAAAGTCTGTAAACTCAGGACAAGTGGTGGCCAAAGGCATATGGACATAAAATAATGTATATGTGCTGAAAGAAGATAGAGAAGAGTGTCATCTAAGCAAACATGATGAAAGTTGGTTATGGCATAGGAGACTTGGACATATAAACTTTGACCACTTAATCAAGCTCAAAAATCTTGAGGCAGTAAAAGATCTTCCGAGAATATCAAAGCCCCAAGATTCTATGTGTAAACCCTGCCAAGTAGGAAAGCTAACCAGGACACAGTTTAAGTCCAAGAGCTCTACTTCAACAGAGAAACCACTCCAACTAGTTCATATGGATTTATGTGGACAATCAAGATAGGAAGGCATAGGGAAAGAAAACTACTTCATGCTGATTATTGATGATTACTCCAGAATTACTTGGGTTGCCTTTCTCAAGGAAAAAGCTGAAGCATTTGAGAAGTTTAAAAAATTTAAGGCTTTAACTGAGAATCAAACAGGCAAGAGTTTAAAGACAGTAAGATCAGACAGAGGAGGAGAATTTATGTCAAGTGATTTCAAGGAATTTTGTGATAAGCATGGGATCAAGAGAGAATACACAAACCCAAGAACTCCACAACACAATGGAGTAGTTGAGAGGCAAAACAAAATAGTGCAGCAAATGGCCAGGTCAATGATGAATGAGAAGAACATTGGTCAAACCTACTGGGTAGAAGTAATACACATAGCAGTCCATGTTTTTAACAAATCCCACCTCAGACCACAAAGTCACAAGACACCTTATGAACTGTGGTATGGGAGACGTGCTTCAATCAAACACTTCAAAGTCTTTGGGAGTAAATGTTACATAAAGAATAATGATGAGAACCTTGGAAAATATGATGACAGGGATGATTAAGGTATCTTCTTAGGGTATGATACAAATAGTAAAGGATATAGATGCTATAATAAGAGGCTGCATAAAATGGTTGACTGTATTGACGTAAAAGTTGATGAAGGAATACCAACAAGAGAGGTGTACAATAAAGAGTCTTCTATAGAGGACACAGTTGAAGTTGAAGATGAACAAGTCCAAGAATCAGAAAATGAAGAATCTAAATCAGATGAAGACACAGATACTCAGACAGACTCAAATCAGCAGACAACTTCAAATTTCTCCTCCAGAATCACTCAAAAGAATCATCCTGCAAGTCAGATAATTGGTGAAAAAGACAAAGGTGTACAAACCAGGAGAGAGATAATAAAAAACACCGAACAATCACATATAGATTTCATATCCATGATGGAACCCAAGAATTTTAATGAAGCTAGCAAAGATGACCATTGGGTTAAAGCAATGAATGATGAACTTGATTAGATTGAGAAAAACAATATGTGGGAGATGGTTCATAGACCTGAAGGTAAAAATATCATTGGTTCCAAATGAATCTTTAAGAATAAGTTGAATGAGCAGGGACAAGTTGTCAGGAACAAAGCAAGATTGGTCTATAAAGGCTATGCTCCAATAGAATGACTCGATTTTGATGAAACATTTGCGCCCATAGCAAGATTAGAAGCTATCAAGATATTTCTTGCCTATGCATGTCATAAAAGGTTTAAATTCTATCAAATGGATGTTAAGTCATCTTTTATGAATGGATATTTAAATGAAGAAGTCTATATGGAACAACCAGAGGGTTTTGAACTGTCTAATAACCTTGACTTAGCATGCAAGCTGAAGAAAGCTTTATATGGGTTAAAACAAGCCCCTCGTCCCTGGTATCACAGAATAGATACGTATCTCAAAGACAAAGGGTTCAAGAGAGGAATAGTTGACAACAATCTATATATCAAAATAGAGGATAATGATTTGCTCATTGTGTTGGTCTATGTAGATTACATCATCTTCGGATGTAATAAGGATTTATTGGTACAATGGTTTTCTTCTGCCATGGAGTCTGAGTTTGAAATGTCTATGATAGGTGAACTATCATTTTTCCTTGGTCTGCAAATTACTCAGAGGTCTGAAGGGATGTTCATTTCTCAAGAAACATATCTAAGAGAAATGTTGAAAAGGTTTCAAATGGAAGATTCTAAACCTGTGGGAACACCTATGGTTACTGGATGAAAATTAAGCAAGGATGATGACTCACCTGATGTTGATCAAAGTTCATATAGGTCAATGATAGGAAACTTGATGTACATCATAGCATCTCGCCCAGACATAATGCATGCTATTGGAATGGTAGGAAGATATCAGTCTGCACCTAAACAGAGTCACTTGCTAGCTGTCAAAAGGATATTCAAATATTTGAAAGAAACAATGAACTATGGCCTATGGTATCCTAAGAATCATAATTTTCAATTATTAGTCTACTCAGATGTTGATTGGGTTAACTGCATGGGTGAAAGGAAAAACATAAGTGGAGGTGCGTTCTTCTTAGGAGATTCTCTAGTAGCATGATTGAGTAAAAAGAAAGGTTCCATTTCTTTATCAACTACATAGGCAGAGTACATTGTTGCTGCTACCTATTGCACTCATATATTATGGATGATTCAGACACTTGAAGACTTGGAGGTAAAATACAATGCACCGATCCCAATTCAATGTGATAACACTAGTGCCATTAATGTGTCCAAGAATCCTATATTCCACTCCAAGACCAAGAATATTCCCATAAAATACCATTTTTTGAGAGAGAAGGTCATCAATCAGATTGTTCAGGTCTATTACATTCCAACCACAGAACAAATTGCAGACATATTTACTAAACCCCTAGCCAAGACACCATTTGAATATCTCTGACAGAAGCTAAGTGTCATCCTGTCTCACACCTAAGAGAATACATTCTGTTAGAGGGAGGTTGTATTGATTGAATATCTGATACCTCTAAAAAATACTGCAACAGCTCAGGGGGAGAGTGTTTTCTTTGACACTGATGTCAAATGGGGAGAAAAGAACAGATCCAGGTACCTTTGTAGCCATCAATGCCAAAGGGGGAGATTACTGGCATGTTTTATAGGTAGTGTATGCTTTTCATTGATGGCAAGTACAACATCAATGATGGCTTGAGTACAGGTATAATGTGCCAGGCAGGCACGAAAAGTATTTTGGGAAGACGCAACAGAGCAAGCTCGTGAAGACCAGAAGAGATAGTCCAAAGGTGCATGCAGAGTGTAGAGTATGCATGTTTGTCATTGATGGAAAAGATCATGACCAACAACACAATGATGATCGCATGGCAAGATCAGAAGCAAAATTCCATTTCGGGTAGACTCCATTTTGGAGTTCTGGATACCAGGAGTTGGAGGAGTCAAGAGTCGAGACTCTTCATCACAAGAGTCCCAAAGTGCTGAAATGTGAAACGCCAAAAATCCTGAAATAGCCACATCAACCGAAGTTTCGGATACCAAGAGTTGGAGGAGTCAACAGTCAAGACTCTTCAACATAGGAGTCCCAAAGTGCCGAAATGCAAAAAACTGAAAATCCTGAAATAAACACATCAACCAGATTTTTGGATACCGGGATTTGGAGGAGTCAAGAGTCGAGACACTTCATCACAGGAGTCCTGAAGTGCCGAAATGAGAAACACCGAAAAATCCTGAAACATGCACATCGACCGGAGTTTCAGATACCGGGAGTTGGAGGAGTCAAGAGTCGAGACTCTTCATCACAGGAGTCTCGAAGTGCAGAAATGAGAAATTACTGTATGGATAAGCGATTGGTCACCATCGGTGGTCACATTGCTGAAGATTTGTAGAGAAGAGATCGAAGAAACAAGCTCCATTTCGAATGTTGGGACATGGAGAGTCAACATGACTCATCACAGAATCCCCGAAATGGGAAATGAGAAATACGTGTTTAGAATTGGCCCCTGGTCATAACCTATGGTCACATCGATGAAGGCTCAAGGGTGGAGGTAGCATGAAGATAAACTCCATTTTAGAGGTTGCGACTTGGAGAGACAAGATGCCTCACCACAGGAATGCCAAAATGTTGAAATGTTGAATTGCGAAAAGGTGAAATAAGCGCGAGACCCAACATTTATAATCCAATGGTGTAGGTTAATCAGGAATATGATTGAAGGGATATTGTTGCTCTTCACATTTAATCGATCAGTGGTGATTCAGTTGCTGATA
This sequence comes from Picea engelmannii, assembly GCA_009831015.1. Lineage (NCBI taxonomy): Eukaryota > Viridiplantae > Streptophyta > Pinopsida > Pinales > Pinaceae > Picea > Picea engelmannii. The sequence goes on along the minus strand of ML777403.1, from coordinate 373,057 downwards.
CAGTTTTTGGAGGCTCACAGTGTAATTCCTAGAAATGACTGATTATTTCTGCCAGAGGACTGGAAGAGATTTCAGGGTGATCGCCAATGAAGATGAAGAGTCTCAAGGCATCTTCCATTGGAATGAAGACTGTCCAGGAGGTGATTGACAGATGGAAGAGCATTGAAGCCTGAAACTGCAACAAAGAGCATGAGCTTGATTGTGACAGAGAATACAAAGAGTCTTGACTTCTAAAGAGGCTAAGGAATCTCAGCATAACACCCAGTGATGATGGACACATGGGTTTAACAGCTAGAGAAGTTGAAGAGTTGCAATGATGATCAAGAAGAGCACTCAACATGAATAGCATGTAGAAGCATTGCACATATGGGATGCACAAGGTGCATAGAGACTATAAGAATGGAGAACAAAGAAGAGATGGGTGTTGCTGTAGAGAGGCATCACACACGAGAAAATGGATGCTATGGGAAAGAGTTGAAATACACAAGAAGAGGCGTAATTAGGAGAATCAAAATAAGACGTAGAGCATAAAGTACAGTAGAAGCAAAGAACTGAGATGCATAGCTAAGACAATAAAAGAAGGCTGAGGTGCACTTGTAGAGATGAGAAAAAGATCAGAAAGCACAAGAAGATGCAGGGAGAGAGACACTAATACAGGAGAGTAGAGCATTGTAGCAGAACAGTGATGAGACTAGTATGCCATTGATGAACATTATATCACTATAATAAGTTTCAGTAGCAAAGATTTATATTTCAGGGTGCTAGGGAGGTGCTAGGGAGGACTATTTTCCTTAGATATTCAAGTGGGTGCTTGAACACAGGGAGTTGTAGCTTCCATCTGGTTGCATCTAGAGAAACCAGAGTGGTAGGGTGGTGCAAGGGAGAACTGTTGTTCTCTATTATACAGGTTGGTGCTTGTGTGACTGGAAGTTGGTGCTTCCATCCAGTTGATGCTGGAACACTTAGGGAGTTGTTACTTCCTTCTAGTGGGTGCTAGAGAAACCAAGGAGTTGGTGATTCCTTCTAGTGGGTGCTAGAGAAACCAAGGAATTGGTGCTTCCTTCTAGTAAGTGCTAGAGAAAACAGAGAGTTGGTTCTCTCAACAAGTTTCATCTTGAAAAACAAAGGTTGTAGCCTCATTATGAGTTGGTGCGCATAAGTATGATAGTGTACAGAATGTAAAGATTACTTATCATATAAAGAAGAAGAGGTTTTTACCCTTTATGGGTTTCCTCAGGAAATATATGTCTCTATATATTTCATATGTGTGAATGATGCTGAATGTTCTATGGCTTACTTCCCTGCATTATTGTGATTGTCATTCAGTGCTCTGCAAAGAGTTTAAAATAAGCATAATTGTTTAAGCTCAATAACAACTGATTCACCCCCCCCTCTCAGTTGTACAACAATTAGTTCTACCCTATGTCATTTCCTTATTGTTTCTAATCACACTCGATGATGCAAGGAATGCCAAATGGGACCCTTACTTATCTCACTATGTGATCCAATCCTAAGTGCTCTGCAAAACCATGTATGTTATACAAAAAAATACAACAAGATAGTAAATATATAGTGTATAAAAGTGGAAAATAAATAGTCAGGAATATGATTGATAGAGAGGGAATCACAAAATTAGTCCACTCATTCTCATTAATAAAACATATTTACATATAAAATGACTTTAGAACCTTAATTGAAATTTTAGCCTCTACAACTATCACAGATATCAATCCATGTAACTTAACCTTCAACCTTCTTCTTTGCACTAATCTTCCTCTTCTTATTTTAATCTCTCTTCTTACTCATGTCCTCTCATCTTGTATGAGTCTCCTCATTAATGATACCATC
>ML777403.1:326700-362629 GCA_009831015.1 Picea engelmannii | reverse complement strand
TGGATAATAATAAAGGAAGGACCTAGCAATTTCTCTGGTGGACGTAGCCCACACTGGGTGAACCACGTAAATCTGTGTCTCTCTTGTATTGTGTGTCTTCTGTGTTTTGTTTCTTCATTTTTTTTATTTTATTGCTCCACGGTCCTGTTTTTCTAACAGAGAGTACACCAGCAATTACTTCAAGTATTTCAGCAAGGAGGTAGGGATCAAGAGGGAGATGAAAATATCATACAAACCTCAACATAATGGGTTTATATAAAAAAAATATATATCTGTCATCGGTTCTTCTAGGGATATGATACATGACCAAGAGTTGCCTATGTTTCTATGGGTAGAGGCATGTAACACGACAATGTATGTGCATAACATGATTCCTCATAGGATATTTGGGGACAAGACTCTAGAGTGGGAATTTTTAGGAGTGAAGCTAGAGATTGGACATTTGAGGATATTTGGTTTTCCAATTTACATCCATGTTCTTTTAGAGAAGATAACGAAGCTAGATCCTTTAGGATAGAAGGGTATATGCTACAAATAAAATTTCCACACTTGAATAATGTGTCTCACATTGCATAAACATCACATTCTAAGTGTCGTAATTTTCGCATGTAGTGCAAAAATCACATCCTAAGTGTTGGAAGTACCACACCCAAATTGTCACAAATGTCATAAGTGTCATAACATGCCTCATACAATTTTGGTAAGTGTCATGACACAATCGACACCATGAAAACACTTGTCACAACCCCTAAATCATGTTGGAAGGGAAAGCCCCATCATTTGGTAGTCAAACCTTACTTTTTCACCTAGGATTTTGACCATTTTTGGGCATTTAAGAAGATCGGCTCTCCTCTTGCCATGCTTAGGGGGCGTTGGTGCTCTCTATGACATGCTAAGGGGGCACCATGGTGCCCTATTTTCATATTTAAGGGATCTCCATTGTTGGTTGGAGGAAATCATGGTGAATGTCACCTTCTTCTAAGGGATAGCTCTAAAAGGTTGGGGTTTGTTTGGATCGATTCCTACTCCATGGCTCTATCAAAGGAAATAATTGTAATATATGGAGCCATATTTTCAACAAATTCCAAAAATACTCAAGGTGGTTGAGCCTCTCAAAGCCTATAAATTGGAGATATTTCCATGGTGAAAAAAGGAAGAGAAATCAGTGAAGCATCATCATTTTGATCTTGATTCATTTTTGAAAGGCTTGGATGAGGAGAGCTTGGATAGGATGTTGCAACATCAATCATGGTCTGTAAGTATCTTCTCATTGGTTCTCATTCAATATATACTTGGCCTATTTCCTTCAAGTTTATGTATTGTTACATTTGTTTGTCTGCTATTTCTCTAATATTCGTAGATAGACATGTCTTATCTAATCAAGTAGAGTAGGAGATAGTTGTTTCCATTTTCTATCCATTGTAGGTCTCAATTTGTGTTAGGGATTTTGAAGATCAAGCTCAGGGATTGGAAGCAACAAGGACAAACGTCGAAAAAGGTACATCATATCCTTTCTCTCCTTCTTGATTCAATTTTTCTAGATGATTTTAAAGGGATGTTAGTGTCCACTTTTACTCTTTCTGTCTTGGTATAGGGGTCTATCAATTCAAGGGATGTTTCATTTGTTAGCAGGGGGAACATTCCATAAAATAAAAATGGTGACTCCATTGGGGAACGAAATTGACTAGTCTCCCCTTGGTTTGTCTGGAATCCTTTTCCTATCATTAGATCTTGTTTGATGTTTAAATCTGAATTAATTCCTCTTCCCTCTTTCTTATTGGAATATTGACAAAACCATTGTTTGAGTTTTCCTAAGTTTTTAGCCTTTTCATCATTTTTTTAAAACTTTTGCAAAACTGACCCTTTTCTATAGTAAGTACTAGGGTGCCACTGTTAGAGTGGTAGTCCCCTAGATATCTATAGGGAGAATGACATCGCTCTGTCTCCTTGAATACATGAGCATCACCATCTCCTTTTTCTGAGAATCTTAAGGTTTTTCCAAGTTCTACTCAGGCTCTTAGTCAAAGGCTTTAACCCAGGAGTCCTCAAATTATTTTTTGCCTTTGTTTGGTTTAAGGAATTGTTATTCATATTTATTGAGCTTGGAAACTCCTTCTAGATTGTGAGATTGATTTATTTTACCTTTCATTGGTTTAGTCCTTGTTTTGCAAGATCATCATTTATCTGACTAATTGGAAGAGTCTACAAGGGTTTATTGTTCATTGAGTTCCTTATCAGTATTACTTTAATTGAATGAATCGAAACTCGATTGCTTACCACAACCTAGCTTTGATATTATTTCTTGCTACTCATTTTTCAAAGATTGTTAAGTGTGATTTTCTTGATTTCTTGTCCTCTTCGGATCTTTGTTTGAGTAAGTTTGATTTTCTTTGATTTCTTTTGTGAGTATCTCTATTTGGATAATCTTTTTCTTCCTTTTCTATGTCATTTTAGTTGTGAACTATTTCCTTGTTATTGAAAGAGATAAGCATTATAAGCACATCATTTCTTGCATCTAAAAGTCAAATAAAGAGAGTTTGTAGAACTTTACATGCATTGGTCTTGGAAAGTTGAAAGATTTTCCTTTGATAATTTGGTGAATGTGTGGATTATTTTTTGGGGATAAATTGCATTAAGTTTTTGCATTCTTTTGAGTGATTGATTATGTAGAGGAAAACAAAAATCTTCTCCTCCTCATAAATATAAATTCATCGAAGAAGAACATTGCATCACATTCTTTTTTGAGTTCTTTTTGGATTTGAGTCTCAAAAAATCATCGCCAGTTTCACTATTATTCACCCTTGAGTAATGAACAACCATGAAAACAAGCACTAATTAAAATTGATCTAGAAACTTTTATTTTTAGAATATTACACCAACATTAGACTATGAATAGAGATTTGAAACAGGCTATGAGGTTAACTCTCGAAAGCATTAAATAAAAACATATAATCTTGTGATAGGGAGAGAAAATCCAATTTTCTTATATGCATATCCGCGATCCCCCTCTCACATAGGGGTTAAACATGAGGTCTCATGTGGGAGAGAAATGGATACTACCCCTCTGAGGCTTAACCAATTATAGAGGAATGATCATATACTAGGGTTTCTTCCTGAGAATCAACTGCTTTCATTTGGTCTTGGAGCTTCATAAATCCTGAATCTATTCGGGGTCCTTAAGAGTTTACCAGTCCACTTGTCTTCAGTTCTCTTGAATAATTTCATAATTTATATCCTTCCCATACGTTTAGACCCAACTATTGAGTTGGTAAACTTAGTGGCCATAATCCTTAGGTTATATACACAAGGTGATGGCAAAGGAGAGTCTTTGTTCTACCTGGGTCAGACATTGGTCAAACTCACTCGGGCTCCTTGGAGGGTAACCCATAGATAGACCATGAGGGAAATTGCACTAAGTTATAATTATTTCAATAAGGTCACCGATGTAACTAATCCACCCACTCAATCCCAGCCCCTTCTCACTTTGTTCTCGCAATGTTGTATTTCATCACCAACTAGTAAGTTCGTTGTGAAAAGCTATTGGTTTCCTTGTTCGCTTCTTAGATTTTTAGCGAGTGTTGTTTATTCTCCCTAGTTGTCCTTAATATCGGTATTGTGGATGAAAAAGGTCTTCTTCGATCATGTAGGATGCAAGGGTTTCCTCTAGAAGTCTACGAACCCTTACCTACTAATTCACCTGAAGACGCTTTGCATGATGAAGTTGTTGAAGAAGAAAACTATTTTGACACTGGGAGTGCTACTACTCCTTTGATTAAACATCATGAGGGAGAAATTATAATAATTTAAGAAGGTTTTGTCCCTCATGTAAACCCACCATTGACCAACCCTCTTGACTCAATTCTTTTCCGAGTAGATTCTTTATGAAATATCATTACTGAAGATTATCCTAGATTACCATCAAGGCCATTTGAAGAAGTTTATATGGAATCATAACAACCCAACACAAGTGAAGGGTATACAACCCCTGTTCATACTACTAAAATGATAGATCCAAGTCAAACTCTTTTTCATCTTGTATGGAGAACTCTATCAGGCCATGATCTTTTTGAAAAATTCAATTTGAATCGACCATTTTTTGCCCCTCCACATACACCTATCACTACTAGTGCAGGTGCAGAACCATCAAGTCATTTCCTTTTCATCCTGTAGTACCAACAATTAATACTGCTACCACTTAAGGTCAAATATTGAGTGATATAGGTCTTATCCTTCCTAGTCATTTACAGATCACTATGACAGTTACACCAACAATGTCTCTTCAAGAAAAAACTACATTCACACCACAGAATCATGTTGGGACACCTTCCCATATTAGAGTGAAAAACCATGTCATAACATAAGTCTCGAATGGGGGACAAATCCCTACTGGGGGAAATACTCAGTTATTAGAGAAATCCTCACTGGAGGGAACTCCTCCATTAGTGGACAAGTCCCTACTAGGGGTCAACCCTCATTTAGTGGAAAAATTCCTACCGGGGGGGGAACCTCATCCAGTGGACAAGTTCCTTTAGGGGGGAAACCCTCATTTAGTGGAAAAGTCCCATTCGTTACCCAACCTATGGTGGTCGTTACCCAACCTATGGCAAGGGGAAAAGTTTCAAGTCTTTTTTTCAGAAACCCACAACAAACCTGGGGACCCCTTAGGGAGGATATTTTAATCCACCACCTCAGGGAGGATATAACCACTACCTCAATGAGTATATTTTAATCCAACCCCACAAGGAGGATGTTTAAATCCTAACCCTTCAATATTGTACTCTGTACAACCATTCCCAGGTGTCCCGAATCCCACTTGGGGTCCCCATAGTCAATCATCTTTTCATCCACAGGGACCAACTGGTTATCCTCCTCAGGGTCAAATTGGTTATCCTTCTGAAGGTTACACTACCTATCCTCATTAGGATCCATTTGGTTATCCTACTCTGTTATAGCAATATTTTCCTCACCTTATGCAATCTTGCATAGAGGGCCTTATTCAATTTCCCTATGCAGACTTATCTTCCATGTTGTAAAATCCAAAGACAAAAATAAATAATTTTTCCACATGTACGCATATTTCACACTATAAAACATGCGTATATGTAGGTTGCTCCACTATAGACAACATACATTAGGATTTGTGCCAGAAAATGAAAATAAAACAATTAAATGTCGGGTTTCCATGTCACTATAGGAGATCTCTGATCCTTGGCCTTCCATATACTGGAAACATTCTGACTCATCTCTTTAGTTCCATTTTGAAGGATATAAATAGGCCAATTCCGAGCTATGGAAAAGGAGAAATAATTCATCTTTGAGAGCAAAGTTACTATGGAGAAATTATTTACTTCATATTGAGTTTGCATCCCTTTGTCCTTTAAGTCTGAACACAGTGTTCAACCCCCAAGCTCTTCCCTTATTGATTGAGAACCTCATTGTTTCTCTCTTATGAGCTTTCCTTTGGTGGAGGATTTAAGTGGTGGAGACCCAACTGGAAGGAACTTATTTTCTCGGTTCCGAACCGTGCCAACACAAAAGTCTGTAACATTTTCATTTTTGTTGATCACATATTAACATAAATACTATTTTCCCATCCAATTAATATCTTGAAAATATATTGAATTTTTAATTGCTTCTACCCTCTTTGGGTCAATTTTAACCCCATCAACTGAAACAATATGTCCAAGTAATTTCCCTTCCTTAAGTGCAAAATTTGATTTTTTTGGATTAAGAGAAATGCCATACCTTCGACATTTCAGAAATGTCCTTTTAAGTGCTGCAAATGAAGTTCATGGCTACTTGAGAAAATAGTGATATCATCGAGATAAATCAGGACAAATTTATCTTTCTCTCCAACTAAAGCAATGTCCATTGCCCTTTGGAATGTCACTCCTGCATTCATCAATCCAAAGGGAATCTTCTCATACATAAACGTACCCCATGGAGTGTTAAAGGTAGTCTTTTCTTTGTCTTCCGGATGGACAACAATCTAATTGTATCCAGAAAACCCATCAATAAAGGACATCACCTTTGATCCTGACACCTTCTGCAAAATATGCTCCATTTTAGGCAGAGGGTAGTTGTCTTTCCTAGAGCACTTATTCAAATTTATGAAGTCGACGCAGAGTCTGATCTCCCCATTCTTCTTCCTGACCGGTACGAGATTCGCAATCCATTCTGAATACCTGAGGGGAATGATAATGCGGGCCTCCAATAGTTTTTAAATTTCCCTTTCCATTGTAGGAAGCAACAAAGGGTTGAAGGATATAAGCTTCTGCCTGAATGGTTTGGTGTCTTTATTTAAGGGAATCTTATGCTGAATCACCTCTGTCTCCAAAGTCTTCAAGTCATCATACTGCCAAGCAAAGATGTCTACAAATTACTTTAGCAAATCTCCATAATTAGCCCTTTGTTTTTCAGTCAAATGTGAGGCTAAGTTGACATGTTTAGGATCTTGCTCACTAGCCACGTTATACTGCAAAACTTCTGAATATTTTTCCCCACTTTGCAATTTGACAACCACATCATTGTTATCGAACAACCTTTCCAACGGGACCAAACCTTTAGGAATTCTGTTGGTAGACAACTGAACTATTTCATGTGCTGGGATTTTTATTTTTAACTTTGGCTCCTCAACTTCATGGTCATGTTCGTTCTCCTGATCAATCTGCAGTTCTGCAAAATCATCTATCACTGCAAGGAATCTAGTGAGTTCAACATCGTCTTAAAAAACCTTCCAAAATTTTACATTATCAGGGAGAGAGGGCCTATATTTAACTTGAATTTCATAAGTTAATTTATGAGGTAGAGGGGGTATGAATGCACAAGCAGACACAGGCAATGAATCAGCCAATTCATTCATTGCTCTGGGTACATGTGTAATTTTAAAATCTACAAAATCATGAATTGCCTTCAACACTTCATCTTTGTATGCCTTCAGCCTGACATGCTTTGCTTGAAAGGACTTATTCATTTGCTGGATAATCAAATCTGCATCTCCAAACACCTGCAATTTTTTAATGCTTCTCTCTTTTGCTGCATTCAACCCCAAAAGTAGTGCCTCATACTCAACAATGTTATTAGTCACTTTAAAATTGAGTTTAAAGGACAAATGGGAAGTTTTCTTAGAAGGAGAAATGAATACCACTCCTGCTCCAGCTGACTCTTTTGTGCAAGCACCATCAAAGAACATGGTCCAAAGGTCTTCTTCCGCTATTTCTGTGGGATGAACTGTGATCTGATCTGTGGGCTTTCTGAGCAACAATGTATCAGGCAGTGAATCATCAATTTGCAAAATACAAGATCCCATACCTGTGTCAAACGAATAGATAGGATGATTGGATGGATTTTTCTCGTCGCTGATTACATATGCCAACTGGGATTCCCTATATAGCCTTCTATTCACCCCTCCAAAAACATGGATAGTAGCATAGGAGAGATCCATTTGAAGAGTGCCACCTAGTCTCTTTATCCAAGATCTTGATAGTAGGCATCCGAATTTGGGAGGTATGTCGGCCACCACTATATCCATCACCATAGTCTTCATTGATGCTTGGGTTAAGGTTACAGCCAAATGCTTAATCATCCCAAGATATTTGACTTTTCGAGAATCAAAAGAGAAAAGGTCATGATAAGACTTGGTGATCTCCAGCCTAACCTCATCCATGACCGCCTTCGACATCAAATTGTGCGAAGCACCGGAGTCCAACAAACATTTATGCAGTGTTTTCTCATGAATATTTAGAGAGATGTAAAAGGGAGGACAAATATCATCCCTGTCTTCTATCATTTGGCCCAGAGTGATGGTTGGCTTATCATCATAAATGTTGAGGATATCAACAGAAAGGGATACTGATTGGGGATCTAGAGTTTTGAGGATATCCCTTTTGAACATTTCATTTTTCATCAGCTCAACTAGAGGAATAGGAATCTTAATTTTTTGTATTTCAGCCTCAAAATTAAAATAATATGGAACCTTATCAGCAGCTTTATCAGAAACTTTTACCTAATTTGAAGAGGCTTCTTGATTTCTTTGTTGCTCGACAGGAGGCTGACTTTCTGGAGTTGGATGCTTGACAGGGGCAACAATCTTCTTGGGAGGAGTTGATGCTTTCACCTTTGAAGGATTTGCTTGCTGATCCTCCGATGTTTTATCCTTTTTCTTAATAGGGGCAACAATCTTCTCAGGAGAGGTTGGTGCATCTTGTTGAGCAACATTAGATTTGGATCGAAGGTTATATCTATTTTTATCTTCTGTTGTGGAAATGCCATCACCAAGAAGATCATCTTCTGTCTGTTCAGTCATCAACAATTCCTCATAGTCATGTTGTGTTAGATAAGATTTCCCTGTCTCTTCTCCAACACAATGAATGTCACCTTCTCCATCTTCTTGATCTTCACCATTGTCTTCGTCCATCACAACATTTTGAAGAGGGACCTTTATTCTCTAATCTTCAGTAGAATTCTTTTCTCTTTGCAGGATTTGAGTTGGTTGATTCTTTCTTCTAAAGTTATTTGGATTTTGATCCGGATTTCTTCCTGCAGAGTCATAAGTGCATCTTCCCTTCACAGGCTGTTTATTTTTTATCTTGAGCTTATATATCTCAGAGGCTAGATACTCTAGCATCTTGGCCATTTTATCAAGTTTTGGATCAACATTCGATGAAGATGAAGCGTCATTTTTTGGTCTTCTCCTATCAGAGTCTCCTTTCCGCTTCTGGGAGTCTAGAATATTTGATTCCACCTCAAGGGAAGCATCTTGCATGATAGACAATGTTGGTGACCTCCTTTCTCTCAACAACAAACAAAAATCAGAATCAAAAGCATCAAAATATGTGAACTTGGTAGAAGCATCTGATGATTTTATCTTAGATGGTGTTTTTCCATACATCTGGTTAGACCTCTTAGTGAAATCAGAGACTAACTCACTACTTTGTTTCCTCAAGTTTCCGAATTCTGTGATGTAGTAGACAAAATCTCTTCTGTCACCCCAATGTTTTAGAAATGTCTCATCCAGTTGCTCGATTCTAGCAATGGAACCAGCAACGAGTTCTTTGAACCATTTCCTAGCATGGCCATCTAGGATTTGGACAAATATTCATGTCCAAACATCTTCTTGCTCAATATTAAGGTTTTCAGCATAACTGTAAAAAGCCTCAATATGTTCTTCAGCAGACACATCACCTTCGCCTGTGAATTTGGGCATATATTTCTGATAGTCTTATGTTGGCATGGTTGCTACTGGGTTTGGAAATATGAGTGGTGCATACCTAGCAGCTAGGATTTGTTTCATCTTTGTCAAAGGAGGTGGTGAAACCATGACTATTGGAGGTGGGGAAAATGATAGTTTCTTCTTCAAGTCTTCAACACTGGAGGAATGTGAAAGAGGTGAATCTTCTAATGGGAAAGAGGTCTGATAAGAGGCTTTTTAAAATTTTGCAAGCTGTCTAGCTAAATTTTCTTCACCCTTAGCAGATAGCTCTTGGAGGAGATGTTCAATAGCAAGGAGGCTAGTATAAATGTTCAAGTGGTCTTCTTGTTGCTGAGAGCGGAAAGACTCAAGGGAAGAAGAACTGTGGCTTTTTTCTAAAGTCTTAGATGTTTTTTCAATAAAATTATAGTCTATCAATTTATAATCACTAAGATTTTTTTGTTGATCAAAAAGAGTTTGTTCTTCTACAGTATTTACAACTGTTTTTTCATCAGTGTTCTCTGAAAAGAACTCATTTTTTTCTGTAGTAGATTTTCCAGAACTGAAAAGAGGATTACCTTTTGTATCTGATCTTGAAGTTTGACCTTGAATCGCCTTTCCTTTTCTGAGAATTAATTCTGGATTGGACACTGATGTGATCGGTGATTCTTGAGGATTCACCCTAGTGCTGATCCTCTTAGGATCCAGGATGAACTTGAGGAGTTGCTAGATAGATGATTACAACCAACTGAAAATGTCTAATCTTTATGTATCATCAAAGATCAGCTCTGTGTCATATCCCAGGAAAGCAGAGCTTGAATTTCATCTCCCCGACAATGGCGTCAATTTGTTATCACTCCAAGAAACTCCTTAGGGTTGTAGGCTAAGGATGCTTGGTAACTTAGAAATAATGGTTTTTATGAGTTTGGGACAATGGGGTCTTTAATGATCTATATAGAAACAACTCATTACATATAAAAGATACAGTGCTTTCAGGAACCGATAATCAGATCAAGTAATTGAAAAGAGAGGATGGAGAACACTATTCTTGATTGCCAATACAAGTGAATGTAGGGCTTAATACAAGACAGAGAAAAATCCTTTAATTTAAAGTCTATGAGCTCAATAAAGAGATAACAGTCTTCATGAACTGAAATAAACTGAAACAAAGTACAGAAAAGGAAAGATGGACAATTCTAATATTGAAAACGAAAGGAAACTGAACTTTATTTCTGCAAAAAGAGTCTTATACAGTAGTATAAAATATCTCCCAGTTTGAACCCTTGTCTTTTAGCAAAAATAGCCATTTATAGCCTCTTACAATCAGTTTTACAGATCCTAAAAACATGGATCTGTATCTAAAAATAACAAGTCAAATACAGCTAAAAAACTAGATAATAATGACTTAATCAACTATACTAGCATGCAAATTGTCTTCACCCTCAAAAATTCGCCATCTGTATCCTTCAGCTCCTGGAGTTTGTGGTGTAATGAAACATGGCAGGGCACCTGTCTTGACAGTTGGATTTCTTCAACGTTTATAGTCGATATTTGAGGAAATTTGTTTTTCACGTGGTTCCCAAAATTGCCCCGAATCCTGATGCAGAGTCCTTTGCATGCGATCTGATATCCCCTTGATACTCTGGAAACCATTTATAATCTATAAAAATTGACCTGTTCTGTCCTTGGCTTCCAAAAATGCTTTTCCTACTTTCACCAGCTAACGGGCTTTATAAGTCGCTAGTTAGCTGGTGAAAGCGCTGAGTTTCACCAACTAACGGGTCATAAAATTTCTCTTTGCGCTGGTGAAAGTTCTGTTTGAGCCAAAAATGGAATTTCACCTCCAAAATGTGATTTCAACAAAATTTAATGTGTTTCTAATTTCTCCCCTTGCATGGTAACAACAACTTGAGCAAGTACCTTCAAATCTGGATGGGACTTTAGCTTTTATTTTTTCTTCAATCTTCTTATCTTCTTTTTAAGGCGCTTGGCAAGCCACCATAGACTATTGTAATCTTTGGTGATCTTCTGCTTTCTTTTCTTCTCTTTAACACTTTCCTGAGCTAGCCTCTCAAATGCAGCATTGGTTTTTGCGAAGTTATCAGACAACTTCTAGTACCTTTCTTTGATTACTCGTTCCAAAACCTCTTACTGAGCGATTACCTCTTTCAGATGCTTGATTTTATGAGTTTTCTTTGACTTAGAGCTTTTTTATGTTTCTCCTTCCTCTGTATGAGTGAAGGTCTCATAATTCTGTGCAAACTCAGTTGACTACTCAGGACTCTTGGTGACAGGGCTCTCATCTTGTTGCTCTGGTTCTGAGTCTGTGTAGGGTAGGTTTAATATGTTTGTTCTCTTCTCTATAGGTTGCTCTGTGGGCTGTTCTGTAGTGGTTTCAGAGTTTAACCTTTTCTTTGACCTGTGGGATTTTACTCTAGAGATTCTATCTTCTGGATATCCTGGCAGGGTCCTCCTCTTCCTCGAACTGCTTTGAGGAGTCGATTGTTTCTTTGAACTTTTCCCCTGTTCATTTACGGGCTATGTCTGTGTTTCAAAATCCTCCCAAAATAGAAAATTTTGCCAGCTCCTTCCCTACTGTCTTAACTTCTCCAGAATGATAAATTTGATAAGGCCAAAGTGGCACAAAGTATTCTTCATGCTTAGGGTTGAGCCCTGATCTTATTGCAGACCTTAGTTAAACTCTTATGTAAGAAAAAAGGTAAATTGAGTAGAGTCTTGCTTATGAAATGGTCCAGGAGCTTAAAATGATACATCATGAGTTTGTCATACCTACCCTCCAAGGTTATGTAGAGTTGGATTCCCTTAAACAGCTCCTGCCACTCCTCTTCTAGATAGGAAACCGACATGCTCTTCTTCCATGCATTGTTCTTGAACTCTTCTTATAAATAAGCTCTGAAATTCAAGTTTTTGGTGGCAGCGGTTTTGAACCAACTCTGGCCTGATCTTGGTAGGCTGGTTGCTGCAGCAATGGCAGCTTCATCTACTATGATTTCCAAGGACCCAGCACGAGCCTTATTCCCATAAAAAATTTTGGCAAAAGCCTCTGCTATCGATTGGTGACAACCGTTCTACAGCCTTTCAACAAATTCGATACAACCTGCATTGGAGAAGTGTTTTTGTGCTTCTAGATGCATCTGTAGGAAAGATAGGTTGTCCAACTCTTTTCTGACTAGACAGCCACTGCGTCTCCTCACCATTTGTAGCTTGAAAACCCTAACAATTCTATATACCAACCCCTGCAAACTGTTGTTCGAGCTGAGGTCTTGCACTGTTGAAAGCACTCGGGAGTCGACTCTGTTTTCTAACATTATAAACTTAACAAACCTTCATGAAGAATGTGTGATATGGAAGCAATGATCTGATTTGATATTGTCAGCCTGACAGTACAGCTTCTGTACCTACACTAATGAATTTGAACTTGCCATCTCTGACGCCATGATTGTGGAGCATGAGTCTCTGAACCGGATCCAATTTGCAATCTGACTTGGATGTGAAACTCAAGTTTTCATGATTATCCACTTTCACCAGCACGTCTTTCTTGATTGCATGACGTGATTTGATCGCATCATAATTTTATTTTTGAAACGTGGATAAACACATGTGATTCCCGCTTTCTTCAGCCAACGGCCCGTGGAAAATGCCCCTTAGCTGTTGAAACTTACCGCTTTCACCAGCGCACAATCCTATGGAAAATACCCCTTAGCTGTTGAGACTTACTTCTTTCACCAGCGCGCCACCCCATGAGAATTGATCCTTAGCTGTTTAAAGTCTTCACTTTCACCAACGCACAACTTGTGACAATGCTTCTTTAGATGTTTTGAAAATCAACACTTTCACTAGTGCACGGACCTATGAGAGATGCTCCTTAGCTGTTGAAAGTGGCCACTTTCACTAGATAACACTCATGTTTTAAACACACGTTAGCTGTTGAAAGCATTTTATGAAAATTTTAAAGAGAAGACCTTTATGGATCGTCTTATTTCTAAGACAAAAATCAAAACCTAAGTTTTGCAGCTAGGAAAAACTCAAAACTAATCTGAGAAAACTACCAATAGCCATGCTATCCACCACAAAATGTGACCAAAGGGACGGGTTCATTTTGGGAGTTAACATTTGGCTCCAACTAGGATGGGCATCTCCCTATGAGGTGACCAAGAACCTAGCTAGACTCAGTAGCCTTATTACAACTTAAAACAGAAATTTGAAAAGTAGTTTTGCTAGTACCATTGGGCATGGAGTTATTGAAATGGCAGAAATAAAGAAAAAGAACTGAAAAAGAATATGTACAAGTAGAATAGGGCTTCAAAGGAAGCCTCATGACAAATAGATCTTCAGGAAGCACCCGTTGAAAGGGCCACCTGCTACTGCCTCGCCTAAAAGAGTTTGGAGAACAAAGGTATTGTTCTGCTGCACCACTGTTATGACAAAAGGACCTATCCAAAGAGCCTCAAATTTTCCATGTTTCCCTTTCTCCTTCCTTGTTGCATCCCACTTTAAGACCAAATCCCCTATTTTGAAGACATTTGATTTGAATTTCTTGTCGAAAGCTTCTTTGATTCTTTCTTGATGCAATTCTGTTTTTTCCAAGAGTTGCTCTCTACCTTGTTGTAGTTCTACCAAATTATGAATTCTCCTGGTCAAATCACTTGGTTCAGAATCAGTTTCTTGTAAGAACTTTGCAACTGACAATGCAAGTTGAACAAGAAATATGGCTTCAGTACCATATACCAACTTGAAAGGAGATGTGCCAATTGATTTCTTACATGTAACCCTGTCAGCCCACAAAGCAAACTTCAGTTTGGAGTCCCAACCTCTGGCATTTTGTTCAAGCAACTTCTTTATAATTTTGACTAAACTCTTGTTGAATGACTCAGCTAAGCCATTCCCTTGTAGATAGTAAGTTGTGGAATGTACCAGCTGAATTCCCAGCTCTTCACACAATTTCACCAAGTTTTTATCTTTGAATGCAGCAGCATTATCAGTGACTATTCTCTTAGGGCAGCCAAATCTGGAAAATATGTTTTCTTGCAGAAAATTTATGATGACAGTATGATTGGCGTTCCGGGTGGGAATAGCCTCAATCCACTTTGTAAAGTAATCAGTGGTAACCAGGATCCACTGGTGCTGACCACTAGAAGGTAGATGAATTTCACCTATGAAGTCCAGGCCCCACTATTGGAAAGGCCCTATGACCACTATAGGTTTGAGGGGAAGAGACTTCAGTTGTTGTTTACCTTCAAATCTCTGACACTTGTCACATGTTTTCACAAACTCATAAACATCTGAAAATAAGGAAGGCTAGTAGTAACCAGATCTTAGGATTTTGTGTGGCGTGGTTTTCCAACAGTGATGTCCTCCGCATTCACTATTGTGAAATTCAATCATGACCTTGGCTGCCTCTTCTTGGTTTACGCACCTCAATAATAAACCTATGGGATTTTTCCAGAACAACAAGTTGTCATTGATGCAGAAATTTATAGCTTTGAGCTTCAAAGCCCTTCTTTGAGTCTTTGTCAAATCTGATGGGACTGATAAAGTTTGTAAAAACTGGATAATATGACTGTACCATTTGCAATCAGCTAAGTGAGCTGAGACCTACATTTTCTCACCTTCTTTATCCTCTGAAGACTGATCATTTTCTGCATTAACGCTTACCAGATTTATTTCGAGCAGCCTGCAATTTTCCTTTGCCAGAAGTTTGGCAAGGCCTTGACCTTTCACAAGTTTTGCTGGTTTGATTTCAACATTGAATTCGATCAACCTTGCTATCCACTTACTCCTTTTTCCATCAATGTCGGGTTGGACAAGAACATCTTTAACTAAACTGGAGGGAAGGAAAGCTATTACCTTTGTCTGAAGAATGTAAACTTTGAAAGCTTTCAATGACTTGACAAGTGCATATGCTTGTTTCTCCAACAATTTGTACTTTACCTCTGTGTCCCTCAAGACCTTACTGAAGAAGGCAACCTACTATTCCTGATCATCAACATTTTTTTGCAAGATGACTGCTGCGATTGTATCACTTGAAGCAAATGAAAAAATGTAAAATACCTTGGAGAAATTGGGGCTGATCAAAACAGGGGCTATTGTGATGGCTTCCTTGATGGCATTGAATGAATGTCTGGTTGCTTCAGTCCATTTTACCTCAGATTCTTTTCTCAACATAGCAGTGATATGCTTTGTGAGTTCAACAAAAGTTACTATAAACCTTCTGACAAAGTTTATAGTCCCAAGGAAAGACTGAATGTCCTTCTTTGATCTAGGAAGAGACAGTTTTTTAATTGCTTCTACCCTCTTTGGGTCAATTTTAACCCCATCAACTGAAACAATATGTCCAAGTAATTTCCCTTCCTTAAGTGCAAAATTTGATTTTTTTGGATTAAGAGAAATGCCATACCTTCGACATTTCAGAAATGTCCTTTTTAAGTGTTGTAAATGAAGTTCGTGGCTGCTTGAGAAAATAGTGATATCATCAAGATAAATCAGGTCAAATTTATCTTTCTCTCCAATGAAAGCAATGTCCATTGCCCTTTGGAATGTCATTCCTGCATTCATCAATCCAAAGGGCATCTTCTCAAACTTAAATGTACCCCATGGAGTGGTAAAGGCAGTCTTTTCTTTGTCTTCTGGATGGACATCAATCTAATTGTATCCAGAAAACCCATCAATAAAGGACATCACCTTTGATCCTGACACCTTCTGCAAAATATGCTACTTTTTAGGCAGAGGGTAGTTGTCTTTCCTAGAGCACTTATTCAAATTTCTGAAGTCGACGCAGAGTCTGATCTCCCCATTCTTCTTCCTGACCGGTACGAGATTCACAATCCATTCTGAATACCTGAGGGGAATGATAATGCGGGCCTCCAACAGTTTTTTAATTTCCCTTTCCATTGTAGGCAGCAACAAAGGGTTGAAGGATATAAGCGTCTACTTGAATGGTTTGGTGTCTTTATTTAAGGGAATCTTATGCTGAATCACCTCTGTGTCAAAAGTCTTCAAGTCATCATACTGCCAAGCAAAGATGTCTGCAAACTCCTTTAGTAATTCTCCATAATCAGCCCTTTGTTTTTCAGTCAAATGTGAGGCTAAGTTGACATGTTTAGGATCTTTCTCACTAGCCATGTTATACTGTAAAACTTCTGAATCTTTTTCCCCACTTTGCAATTTGACAGCCACATCATTGTTATCGAACAACATTTCCAATGGGACCAAACCTTTGGGAATTCTGTTGGTAGATAGCTGAACTATTTCATGTGCTGCGATTTTTCTTTTGAACTTTGGCTCCTCAACTTCATGGTCATGTTCATTCTCCTGATCAATTTGCAGATCTGCAAACTCATCTATCACTGCAAGGAATCTAGTGAGTTCAGCATCGTCTTCAAAAACCTTCCAAAATTTTACATTATCAGGGAGAGAGGGCCTATATTTAACTTGAATTTCGTAAGTTAATTTATGAGGCAGAGGGGGTATGAATGCACAAGTAGACATAGCCAATGAATCAACCAATTTATTCAATTCTCTGGGTACATATGTAATTTTAAAATCTACAAAATCATGAATTGCCTTCAACACTTCATCTCTGTATGCCTTCAGCCTAACATGCTTTGCTTGAAAGGACTTATTCACCTGCTGGATAATCAAATCTGCATCTCCAAACACCTGCAATTTTTTAATGCTTCTCTCTTTGGCTGCATTCAGCCCCAAAAGTAGTGCCTCATACTCAGCAATGTTATTAGTCACTTTAAAATCGAGTTTAAATGACAAATGGGAAGTTTTCTTAGAAGGAGAAATGAATACCACTCCTGCTCCAGCTGACTCTTTTGTGCAAGCACTGTCAAAGAACATGGTCCAAAGGTCTTCTTCTACTATTTATGTGGACTGAACTGTGATCTGATATGTGGGCTTTCTGAGCAACAATGTATCAGGCAGTGAATCATCAATTTCCAAAATACAACATCCCATACCTGTGTCAACTGAATAGATAGGATGATTGGATGGATTTTTCTCGTCGTTGATTACATATGCCAACTGGGATTCCTTGTATATCCTTCTGTTCACCCCTCTGAAAATAGGGATAGTAGCATAGGAGAGATCCATTTAAAGAGTGCCACCTAGTCTCTTCATCCAAGATCTTGATAGTAGGCATCCAAATTTGGGAGGTATGTCGGCCACCACTATATCCATCACCATAGTCTTCATTGATGCTTGGGTTAAGGTTACAGCCAAATCCTTAATCATCCCAAGATATTTGACTTTTCAAGAATCAAAAGAGAAAAGTTCATGATAAGACTTGGTGATCTCCAGCCCAAGCTCATCCATGACCGCCTTCGACATCAAATTGTGTGAAGCAACGGAGTCCAACAAACAATTATGCAGTGTTTTCTCATGAATATTTAGAGAGATGTAAAAGGGAGGACAACTATCATCTCTGTCTTCTATCATTTAGCCCAGATTGATGGTTGGCTTATCATCATAAATGTTGAGGATATCAGCAAAAAGGGATACTAATTGGGGATCTAGAGTTTTGAGGATATCCCTTTTGAACATTTCATTTTTCATCATCTCAACTAGAGGAATAGGAATCTTAATTTTTTGTATTTCATTCTCAAAATTAAAAGAATATGGAACCTTATCAGCAGCTTTATCAGAAACCTTTACCTGATTTGAAGAGGCTTCCTGATTTCTTTGTTGTTCGACAGGAGGATGACTTTCTGGAGTTGGATGCTTGACAGGGGCAGCAGTCTTCTTGGGAGGAGTTGATGATTTCACCTTTGAAGGATTTGCTTGCTAATCCTCTGATTTTTTATCCTTTTTCTTAACAGGGGCAACAGTCTTCTCAGGAGAGGCTGGTGCATCTTGTTGAGCAGCATTAGATTTGGATCGGAGGTTATATCTATTTTTATCTTCTGTTGTGAAAATTCCATCACCAAGAAGATCATCTTCTGTCTATTCAGTCATCAATGATTCCTCATAGTCATGTTGTGTTAGATAAGATTTCCCCGTCTCTTCTCCAACACAATGAATGTCAGCTTCTCCATCTTCTTGATCTTCACCATTGTCTTCGTCCATCACAACATTTTGAAGAGGGACCTTTATTCTCTGATCTTTAGTAGAATTCTTTTCTCTTTGTAGGATCTAAGTTGGCTGATTATTTCTTCTAAAGTTATTTGGATTTTGATTTAGATTTCTGCCTGCAAAGTCATAAGTGCCTCTTCCCTTCACAGGCTGTTTATTTTCGATCTTGAGATTAGATATCTCAGAGGTTAGAGACTCTAGCATCTTGGCCATTTTATCAAGTTTTGCATCAGCATTCAATGAAGATGAAGCCTCATTTTTTGGTCTTCTCCTATCAGAGTCTCCTTTCCTCTTCTAGGAGGCTAGAATAATTGATTGCACCTCAAGGGCAGCATATTGCATGAGAGATAGTGTTGGTGACCTCCTTTCTCTCAACAACAAACATAAATTTGAATCAAAAGCATCAGAATATGTGATCTTGGCAGAAGAATCTAACAGTTTTATCTCAGCTGGTATTTTTCCATACATCCGATTAAACCTCTTAGTGAAATCAGAGACTGACTCACTACTTTGTTTCCTCAAGTTTCCGAATTCTGTGATGTAGTAGACAAAATCTCTTCTGTCACCCCAATGTTTCAGAAATGTCTCATCCAATTGCTCGATTCCAGCAATGGAACCAGTAGGGAGTTCTTTGAACCATTTCCTAGCATGGCCATCTAGGCTTTGGAGAAAGACTCGTGTCCAAACATCTTCTTGCTCAATATTAAGGTTTTCAACATAACTGTAAAAAGCCTCAATATGTTCTTCAACACACACATCGCCTTCGCCTGTGAATTTTTGCATATATTTCTAATAGTATCCTGTTGGCATGGCTGCTACTGGGTTTGGCAATATGAGTGGTGCATACCTAGCAGCTAGGATTTGTTGCATCTTCGTCAAAGGAGGTGGTGCAACCATGACTATTGGAGGTGGGGAAAATGATAGTTTCTTCTTCAAGTCTTCAACACTGGAGGAATGTGAAAGAGGTGAATCTTCTAATGGGAAAGAGGTCTGATAAGAGGCTCTGTAAAAATTTGCAAGCTATCCAGCTAAATTTTCTTCACCCTTAGCAGATAGTTGTTGGAGGAGATGTTCAACAACAAGGAGGCTAGTATAAATGTTCAAGTGGTCTTCTTGTTGCTGAGAGTGGAAAGACTCAATGGAAGAATAAATGTGGCTTCTTTCTAAAGTCTTAGATGTTTTTTCAATCAAATTATAGTCTATCAATTTATCATCACTAGGATTTTTCTGTTGATCAAAAAGAGTTTGTTCTTCTATAGTATTTACAACTGTTTTTTCATCGGTGTTCTCTGAAAAGAACTCAAATTTTTCTGTAGTAGATTTTCCAGAATTGAAAAGAGGATTACCTTTTGTATCTGATCTTGAAGTTTGACCTTGAATCGCCTTTCCTTTTCTGAGAATTAATTCTAGATTGGACACTGGTGTGATCGGTGATTCTTGAGGATTCGCCCTAGTACTGATCCTCTTAGGAGCCATGATGAACTTGTGGAGTCGCCAGATAGATGATTACAACCAACTGAAAATGTCTAATCTTTGTCTATCATCAAAGATCAGCTCTGTGTCGTATCCCAGGAAAGAAGAGCTTGAATTTTGTCTCCTCGGCAACGGCGCCAATTTGTTATCACTCCAAGAAGCTCCTTAGGGTTGTAGGCTAAGGATGCTTGGTAACTTAGAAATAATGGTTTTTATGTATTTGGGACAATGGGGTCTTTAATGATCTATATAGAAACAACTCATTACATATAAAAGATACAGTGCTTTCAGGAACCAATAATCAGATCAAGTAATTGAAAAGAGAGGATGGAGAACACTATTCTTGATTGCCAATACAAGTGAATGTAGGGCTTAATACAAGACAGAGAGAAATCCTTTAATTTCAAGTCTATGAGCTCAATAAAGAGATAACAATATTCATGAACTGAAATAAACTAAAACAAAGTACAAAAAAGGAAAGATGGACAATTCTGATATTGAAAACGAAAGGAAATTGAACTTTATTTCTGCAAAAAAAGTCTTATACAGTAGTATAAAATATCTCCCAGTTTGAACCCTTGTCTTTTTGCAAAAATAGGCATTTATAGCCTCTTACAATCAGTTTTACAGATCCTAAAAACATGGATCTGTATCTAAAAATAACAAGTCAAATATAACTAAACAACTAGATAATAATGACTTAATCAACTATACTAGCATTCAAATTGTCTTCACCCTCAAAAATTTGCCATCTGTATCCTTCAGCTCCTGGAGTTTGTGGTGTAATGAAACATGGCAAGGCACCTGTCTTGACAGTTGGATTTCTTCAATGTTTATAGTCGATATTTGAGGAAATTTGTTTTGCATGTGGTTCCCAAAATTGCCTCGAATCCTGATGCTGAGTCCTTTGCATGCGATCTGATATCCCCTTGATACTCTGGAACCCCTTTATAATCTATAAAAATTGACCTGTTTTGTCCTTGGCTTCCAAAAATGCTTTTCCTGCTTTCACCAGCTAACGGGATTTATAATTCGCTGCTTAGCTGGTGAAAGCGCTGACTTTCACCAGCTAAAGGGTCATAAAATTTTGCTTTGCGCTGGTGAAAGTTATGTTTGAGACAAAAATGGACTTTCACCTCCAAAATGTGATTTCAATAAAATTCAATGTGTTTCTGATTTCTCCCTTTGCATGTTAACAACAACTTGAGCAAGTACCTTCAAATCTGGATGGGACTTTTTCTTTTTTTTTTACTTCAATCTTCTTATCTTCCTTTTAAGGCACTTGGCAAGCCACCATAGACTATTGTAATCTTTGGTGATCTTCTTCTTTCTTTTCTTCTCTTTAACACTTTCCAGAGCCAATCTCTCAAACACAACATTGGTTTTTGCGAAGTTATCAGACAACTTCTTGTACCTTTCTTTGATTACTCGTTCCAAAAACTCTTGTTGAGAGATTACCTCTTTCAGATGCTTGATTTTCTGAGTTTTCTTTGGCTTAGAGATTTTTGATGTTTCTCCTTCCTCTGTATGAGTGAAGGTCCCATAATTTTGTGAAAACTCAGTTGACTACTCAGGACTCTTGGTTACAGGGCTCTCATCTTGTTGCTCTGGTTCTGAGTCTATGTAGGGAAGGTTTAATATGTTTGTTCTATTTTCTGTAGGCTTCTCTGTGGGTTTTTCTATAGTGGTTTCAAATTTTAACCTTTTCTTTGACCTGTGGGATTTTACTCCAGAGATTATATATTCTAGAGGTCTTGGCAGGGTCCTCCTCTTCCTCGAACTGCTTTGAAGAGTCAACTGTTTCTTTGAACTTTTTCCCTGTTCATTTACGGGCTAAGTCTGTGTTTCAAAACCCTCCCAAAATAGAAAATGATGCCAACTCCTTCCCTGTTGTCTTAACTTCTCCAGAATGATCAATTTGATAAGGCTGAAGTGGCACAGAGTATTCTTCATGCTTAGGGGTTGAGCCCTGATCTTCTTGCAGACCTTAGTTAAACTCTTATGTAAGAAAAAAGGTAAATTGAGGAGAGTCTTGCCTGTGAAATGGTCCAGCAGCTTAAAATGATACATCATGATTTTGTCATACCTGCCCTCCTAGGTTATGTAGAGTTGGATGCCCTTAAACAACTCCTTCCACTCCTCTTCTATATAGGAAATCATCATGCTCTTATTCCATGCGTTGTGCTTGAACTCTTCTTTTAAATAAGCTCTGAAATTCAAGTTTTTGGTGGCAGTGGTTTTGAACCAACTCTGGCCCGATCTTGGTAGGCTGGTTGTTGTAGCAATGGAAGCTTCATCTACTATGATTTCCAAGGACCCAACATGAGCCTTATTCCCATCAAAATTTTTGGCAAAAGCCTCTGCTGTCGACTGGTGACAACTGTTCTGCAGCCTTTCAACAAATTCGATACAACCTGCATTGGAGAAGTGCTTCTGTACTTCTGGATGCGTCTGTAGGAAAGATAGGCTGTCCAACTCTTTTCTGAGTAGAGAGCCACTGCGTCTCCTCACCATTTGTAGCTTGAAAACCTCAACAATTCTGTATACCAACCCCTGCAAACTACTGTTCGAGCCGAGGTCTTGCACTGTTGAAAGCTCTCGAGAGTCAGCTCTTTTTTCTAACATTAGAAACTTAACAAACCTTCGTGAACAATGTGTGATATGGAAGCAATGATCTGATTTGATGTTGTCAGCCCGACAGTACAACTTTTGTACCTGCGCTAATGAATTTGAACTTGCCATCTCCGATGCCATGATTGTGGAGCATGAGTCTCTGAACCAGATCTGATTTGCAATCCGACTTGGACGTGGAACTCAAGTTTTCATGATTATCAACTTTCACCAGTGCATCTTTCTTGATTGCATGACGTGAGTTGATCACATCATGATTTGATTTTTGAAACGTGGATAAACACACGTGATTCCTACGTTCTTCAGCCAACAGCCTGTGGAAAATGCCCCTTAGCTGTTGAAACTTACCACTTTCACCAGCGCACAATCCTGTGGAAAATGCCCCTTAGCTTTTGAGACTTACTGCTTTCACCAGTGTGCCACCCCATGAGAACTGATCCTTAGCTATTGAAAGTCTTCACTTTCACCAGTGCACAACCCATGACAATTCTTCTTTGGATGTTTTGAAAATCAACACTTTCACCAGTGCACGTACCTATGAGAGATGCTCCTTAGCTATTGAAAGTCACCACTTTCACCAGCTAACACTCATGTTTTAAACACACATTAGCTGTTGAAAGCGTTTTATGAAAATTTTAAAGAGAAGACCTTTATGGATCGTCTTATTTCTAAGACAAAAATCAAAACCTAAGTTTTGCAGCTAGAAAAAACTCAAAACTAATCTGAGAAAACTACCAATAGCCATGCTATCCACCACAAAATGTGACCAAAGGGACGGGTTAATTTTGGGAGCTAACAGATGGTCCAGATTCACTTCGGGCCTTCGACACTTCGAATATTTTGGCACTTCGACACTTCGACACTTTGGACCTTCGTGAATTTTATGCACTTCTCACTTCAAATCTTCCAAAGTTCAGTTTTTTGAAGCCTTAGATCAGCTACCACCTAGGTTGCTAATCTGAACTTCACATGGAATTTCTGTCGTTGAAAACTAAACTTTGCTTGTTTTCTTGATTTGAGTCCATAACGGACCGCTTTGAGTGTTGCGCTTTTTTCTCATGGCTGCAACTTGTGTAAACAAAGACTTGGGTGACTTGTTATGTACTGGGGAAAACATAGAGAATAGATATTGAAACAAAGGAGGTGAGTGTTCGTCCTCAGGGAAGAACATAAAGGTTTCAAGCCAAAACTTCTTTTGGGTAAGATATCAAGAGAAACCAGGGAGCTCGAACAAAAATGGGCAAACAAAAATGACTTCAATAGTCGAAAGGGAAAAACTTCAAGATCTGACCTGCAAAAAGGAGAGAGGCAGGGAAAGGATATAGACTTAGGTATTCACAATAAACGCATATGAATATTGACAACCCTATGTGATAACATTTGGTTCCATAGGGGATGGCAGGCTCCTTACGAGCTACCAAGAACGTGTAGCTCTAGTGCCTTAGCTATTGGGTTATGGTCCTCCTATTAAAAATGAAAATAAAAAACAAAAACAAAATGAGAGTGGTATTTACATTGGTGGAATGTCGGTCACAGCCTAAACAAAATATTTCTTCAGAAAATGCCCATTTACAGGGCCACCCAAAACCTCAAAATCCTCCAAGTTCTACAATTTATAAGTGTTATTTGGGAATACCTCAAAAATATTGAAGGGACCATTCCACAAGGCTTCGAATTTACCATGTTTTCCTTTTTCCTTCTTGGGTGCATCCTATTTGAGCACCAGATCCCCCATCTGGAAATCCTCCTTGCTTATCTTTTTGTCAAAGGCTCACTTTATCTTTTGTTGATGATCATGTGCTTTATCAAGCAGTTCCTCTCTAGTTTGTTGCACTTCTACCAGATGCAATATCCTCTTGATCATATCATCAAGTTCCCCTTGATAGTTTTGGAATAAATTTTCCACAGGCAAAGAAAGTTGAGTAGGAAAATAGCCTCCACCCCATACACTAGTTGAAAAGGAGAAATACCCAGTGACCTTTTGGTTGTAACCCTATCAACCCATAATGAAAACTTCATCTTCGAACCCTAGGATTTCTTGTTGTCTTATAAAAAATTATTGATGATATTTATGAGGATCTTGTTAGAATACTCTACTAAACCATTTCCCTGAGGGTAGTAGGGAGTAGAATGAACTAGTGTGATCCCATACTGCTCACATAAATTAATTAATGGTTCAGCTCTGAAAGAGGCATCATTGTTTGTAACGATCCTTCTTGGACAACCAAATATGGACATGATGTCTTAGAGAAAATTTATGATTACCTTGTATGAGGCACTCATTGTAGGGATTACTTCTATCCATTTTCTAAAATAATCATTGGTAGTCAAAATCCACCCATGCTGGCGACTTGAGGCTGGGTGGATCTCTCTAATGAAGTTGAGACCCCATTGTTGAAAAGGTCTAGAAACCATTACAGGTTTCAAAGGAAAATATTTGAGCTATTGTTTTCCAACAAAATTTTGACACTTTTTGAAATCTATAATCTTTGCACAAACACCAGTAAATAGGATGGGACAGAAATACTTAGCTCTGAGGATCTTGTAAGTTGTGGTCCTCCAAAAATGATGTCCCCCACATTAGCTGTCATGAAAATCAGTAATATCTATCTGGGCTTCTTGTGAGTCTAGACACCTCAAAAGGACTCCCAGAGGATCCTTCCAGTACAAAACTTGATCAATGATACAATATTTGATTGCTTTGAGTTTCAAAGATCTCACCTTATTTTTGTCCAAACCATCAGGAGGCTTCAACTTTTATAGGAAGTCTATGATGTCTTTATACCAGGTGCATCCTACTAAGTTGGGGTTGACATGATGGTCTTCACCAACAACCTCAGTTTTCTGATTTTTTGAGTCTATATTCATGAAATTTACCCCTAATGCCTTGCAATTCGATTCAACCAATAACCTAGCTAAACCTTGTCCTTTCACCAATTTGGTGGGTTTTATTTCCAGGTCAAACTCCAGAATTTTTGTGATCCACTTTCTTATTTTTCCATCAATATCAGGTTGGATCAGAATCTCCTTTACTAATGTTGAGGGGACATATGCAATAATTTTTTAATGCAAAATATAGATCTTGAAAGACTTAGGGGATTTAACCAAAGAATAATCTTGCTTCTCCATAATATCATATCTTGTTTCTGCATCTCTCAGTGCTCTACTGAAAAAGGAAATAGGTTTCTCTAGCCCCTCTGTGTTTCTTTATAAAAAAACAACAAAAATCGTATCAGATGAAGTGAAAGAAAATATCAGAAATTCCTTAGAATAGTCAGGGATGATGAGCACAAGTGCTTCAGTCAAAGCCTTCTTGATTTGGTCCAAATAATTTTTGGACTCAGCAGTCCATTTCACTTTGTTCCCCTTTCTGAGCATGGTTGTAATGTATTTAAACAACTCAGCAAAATTAGAAATGAACCTCCTCAGAAAGTTGATTTTACCCAAGAAATACTGAACCTCTTTCCTGGATGTGGGAAAATATAAGGACTGGATGGCCTCTACTTGGTTTGGATCAATCTTCACCCCTTCAACTGACACAATATGCCCCAACACTTTCCCCTCTTGCATGGAGAATAAAGACTTCTTAGGATTGAGAGAAATACCAAACCTTCTGCATTTCAAGAAAACCTTCTTCAGATGATGACAATACTCATTATCAGACTTCGAGAATACTGTAATGTCATCTCGATAGATGAGTACAAATTTGTCCTTTTCCCCAATGAAGGCGATGTCCATGGCTCGTCGGAAGGTCGCTCCTACATTCATCAATCCAAAGGGAATTTTAGCATACATGAACGTGCCCCAAGGAGTAGTGAAAGTCATATTCTCTCTATCTTTAGGAAAGATAGAGATCTGGTTGTAACCAGAGACGACATCGACCATAGACATCCTGACGAACCAGTCACTCTCTGCAAAATGTACTCCATTTTTGGCAAGGGGTAATTATCGTTTTTGGAGATTCTGTTCAAATTTCTGAAATCGACACACAACCAGATTTCCCCATTCTTCTTCCTCACAGGCACCAAATTAGCCACCCACTCTGAAAATCTCAAGGGGATAATAATTTGTGCATCTAGTAGCTTCTTCAGTTCCTTTTCCACAATCGACAACAACATGGGTTTTATCTGTCTGAGCTTCTACTTGAAAGGTTTTGTGTCTTCTTTCAGAGGGATTTTATGTTCAATGATGCTGGTGTCATATGTTCTCAAATCCTCGTATGTCCAAGAAAACACATGAGAGAACTCTTTCAAAAGTTTGATATATTCATCCCTTTGCTCCTTTGATAGATTGCTGGACAATTTGACACATTTGGGATCCTCTTTTGTTCGTAGATTGGATTTAGTCAAATCATCCTCTTCAGTTGATCCTTCAACCTTTACAACAACATCATTTATGATAAACAATCTCTCCAAAGGGACAAGCCCCTTTGGAATATGGTTACTAGGCAACTGAACAATATGATGGTTATCAATTTTATCCATAAAAACATCAACATGAAGGCTTTCCTCGAAATCCTAATCCAGATCAATATGCATATTAGAAAATTCGTCCATAGTCTCAATGAACTTTTTTATCTCAATATCATCTTCAAAGACCTTCCAATGCTTGACATTGTCAGGAATAGAGGGTATGTATTTTATCTCCACCTCATACATGAGTTTTGGGGGAAAAGGTACCTTGAAATTACTTGCTGAGACTGCCAAGGAATCTACCACAGAGTTCTCCTCCCTTGGAACAAATGAGATATTAAAATCCAAGAAGAAATTGTGAATCATATCCCAGACTTCATTTATATAAGCCCTTAACCTAGGATACTTATCTTGATACCGCTTTTTGACTTGATGAACAATCAACTCAACATCCCCAAACACTACTAGCTCCTCAATCTTCATGTCTTTGGCAGCTCTCAAACATAATAAAAGAGCCTCATATTCTGCCACATTGTTTGTTGTTTCAAATTGCATCTTGCAAGACAAAGATATGGTCTCTTGGGTGGGGGAAATAAAAACTACTCCAACACCAACACCTTCCCTAGAAAAGGCTCCATCAAAAACTAAATTTACAAGCAGAGGCATGGGGGGGAGGATCTTCACAAAAGGTAATGGGATGCTTTCTTATTTTGATAGGTGGTTGAGGAGTATCAATGAGCTGTAATATATTGGTTCCCAAATCAATATCAACTAAGAAAATGGGGTGGTTGATGGTATTTTCTTCATCACTAATAATGTAAGCAAGTTGTGCTTCTCAATAAAGCCTTCTATTCTCCCCTCCAAACATGGGAATGGTGGTATATGACAGATCCATATGCAAGGTTCCCCCCAGTCTTTTGATCCATGATCTAGACAAGAGAATCCCAAACTTAGGGGGGACATTATCTACCACTATATCCATGACCACACTCTTCATTAGCAATTAGAACAAGGAGACATCTAGTTCCTTAATAACCTTGAGGCATTTCACCTTCCTGGAATCGAATGAATACAGGTCATGGTAGGTTTTTGTAACCTTCAACACAAGCTCATCCATGAACATTTTAGGCATAATATTGTGAGATGCTCCTGAATCCATTAAGAAGTTGTGCAACACTTTTTCATGAATATTTAGTGATGTATAAAAAGGAGGGGAGGAATCATATCTATCCTCTACCAAAGACCCTAATATGACATCTATATTTTCATCTTGGAGGTTGAATGAGTCCTTGGAATGAAATGAAGGCTTGGGCTACAACACTTTAGAGAGGCACCTTTTGAAGCCCTCCTGCTTGACCAACTCTAAAAGAGGTATAGGGATCCTAATCTTTTGAATATCATTCTCAAAACTAAATGAGGAGGGAGGCTTCAGAATCTCCTTCACTTCTAGGATAGGTCTTTTGACCACTCGAGCAGGGGGGGGGTCAGTACCTCTCTTTCTTTACTGTTGCCTGCCACATATTTAGCAGGATTCTGTACTCTAGTGTGTTGACTGGAAATATCAAGCTTTCATTATTTATTCTTTGACCTCACGCTATATCTATTTGGATTATTGCTAGTCTTCTCCCCCTTTCTCAACTCATTTAGTTGGCTATCCATGAGAGATTCCTCATATGAAGATTTGGTTAAATGAGGAAATGAGGTGTCTCCAAGACAATGGATTTCAGGATCAACATCTTCTTCCTCTCCTTCCTCACTAGTAACAAGGTTATTTTGGAGAGTTTCTTGAATTTTCTGATCATCCCTATCCCTCATTCTTTTATCTCTTTGGATGATCCAAGGGGAATTATTTGGTCTTTTGATGTTACCCCTATTATCAACATTTGGGGGATTCCCATAGTTTTTCTTTCCTTCCAATTTCAACCTTTCCACCTACCAGAAAGTGATTTTACCAGCTTGGTCAATTCATCTACTTGAGGGTGGGTAGCAGAGGAACCAGAGGTTGGAGCTTCACCCCTCCCTTTTCTTTTGTCTCTATTAGCCTTGCTCAGTTTTACAACTGCCAATATATTGGACTCTACTTCAAGGGCCACATCTTGCATATAAGCCAAGGATGTCACTCTTCTTTCTCTCAACAGGAGGTAGAACTCAAGGTCGAAAGCACTAGCATAAGTAATTTTGGCAGAGGTTTATGTAGGCTTAATCTCAATGGGAATTTTATTATACATTTTATTAAACATATTTGAGAAGTTAGAAAAAGACTCCCCTTCTTCTTTATTAAGTGACCCAAACTATGTAATATAGTAAAGGAAATATTTTTTACTCCCCCCAATGTCTTAAGAATGCATCATCTAGGGATTCAATCCCATCAATAGATCCAGGATCCAAGCCCCTAAACCATTTCCTAGCCTCACCATCAAGGCTATGCACAAAAACTCTCATCCATACATCTTCATTCACAATGACATAATTATATTCATAACTATAAAAGGTTGCAAGGTTCTCCTTTTTATTTATGTCTCCCTCACCTGTGAACTTGGGAAACTTCTTAAGGTAGCCACCAATTGGGAGAGCATTCAGAGGCTGAGGTAAAACAAGAGGGGCATATCTAGCAGCCACTATGGAATCCATCCTGTTCCTAGGGGGATTAGCACCTGCCATTGGGATGTGAACTGGAGGAGAAATAGGGGAATATGGAGCTTGGACAGGTGAGACTGGAACTGTGTTTCTAGGAGAAAGAGGGAACAACTCAGTGTTGGGGAAGAAATATATGGGGTTCAAGGGAACTCAAGTTTACCCTTCTTTGGATACAACAACCTTAATAGGAGGAGGAGTAGTAAATCTCGGAGTGGGAAAGTCTTCTAAGGTCCTGGGTCTAAACCACTTTACAATTTAAGGGGAAATGGTGGTGTCAAATATTTCTCCTTCTAAACCGAGACTAGGAGGGGAGAAATCAAAAGGAAAACTCCCAAAATTTAAAATTCTAGGAACTCCAACAAATGTTGAAATAGGAGAATCAGAAGAAGCTACTGGAGTTTTTAAATAAGGATCGTGTAAATTACCAAAATCACCTGATACAACAGTCACAATCCCTACTTGAAGGGTCTTTCCTTTTGTGATAATTTTCTCTGGGTCAGCTTTAGGTGTTGCTAGAGGTAGCTGTGGAGTAGACCTTGCGTGTCTTCTTTTAGGAGCCACAACTGAAATAGTGGAGTCACCATGTGAAAGATACAATATTTAAGTCACTGATATCTGATGCACCTTCAAAATCATAATTTCTTTGTCATTCTTACCCAGGGAAATGTCTTCAATTCGTTCCCCAACAATGACACCATGAATGTTAGCACTGAGAGTCACCCTCAGATTGGGAAAAGATAAACCCAGTACCCATAAGAGTATTTGGTGGATGTTTCATTTATGAGTGGAGGTCAAATGGAAAAAACTCAATACATAAATGATTATAACACAGAGACTGGACAAGAAATGAACAGGGAAGTGAGGGTCTCATTAACATCAGTTAGGGATTTGAGTTTAAGGGAGAGAAGAAGGTAGACTTGGTGAGAAAGTGGACAAATCTGCCATGGGCATCAAGCTTTCAAGCAACTTGGTGAATAAAAACTTAGGCTCAAGAGTGCTCTTGAACTCAAGCTTCAGACACTGAAATATGTCAAAGAAACTCAATCACAACAGCATAGTAATCGAACCTTCATCACAATGAAACTACGACAACTCGACTGGATCCTCCATGCCTGAGTCCTTCAATGTGAGGAAAAATAAGATAACAAGGGAGCTGACTAAAACTGGTCATGATATCGTTATAATCAAACCTACATTACAATAGCATCACAACACTTGACTAGATCCTCCATGCCCGAGTGTTTTAGCACATTTTTTACAGAGAGATGAAAAGAGGTTGAATTCTATTAATGAGAAAGTCTCAAATTTGATACATAACCAGAGGATAGGTATGGTATCAAAATATTACAAAATAGGGAGCTCTGCTCAACCAATTGACGACCTTAACTAAATATTGAACCAATCTATTTATACTCAGATTAGTCCACAACTACCAGGGTTGTGACCTGGATCTTACATTCAAAGCCTTTCATCTACGATCTCTTATGTTAGACTAAACGTGCATCCCTCTGTCAGACGCGATCTCAGACTAGCATGGGTTTGCAGGAAAATCTATCCACAGGGGTACCACAGGCTGACAGTTCAGTTTCCATGGTCGAACCTTCCATGTCATCCATTTTTGGAGTGAGACAAGGTTTCAACCACCAATCCTTTCTTCCACTAACTTCCTTTTCTTGAGAACACCACGAGACTTAATGCTCAGGGGGCGACCACATGCTTCTCTTGGATAGGATTTTATATAAACATGTTATTGCAGATATTCTTAAAGGTAGTTTGGATTCACACTACTTTTGATCTCGCAATTCACCACCTTCCGCCAAGTATTACTTTTTCCTTACCATGGTTTTAAATGTGGGGCCACTCAAGAAAATTATCTCCTGAGCATGTTTCATCCCCACAATGAATGACCATTGATCTTGTGATCTTGGATGAGGCCCTTTGATAAATGGATTAGATATGGTGCTTCTATATCGACGGATCAGATCTACTTCTTCTCAAATCAGTGACCGTGATTTGCTTCACGATTCAGGCTTCAGAGTTTTCAATTTTCAACCCTCATTTTCCCCAAATGCTTCTATTTGAATCTATAGATCTGATGACGTGTGGGTTCCATAGATCAATGGTCGATATCCTTTCAGGTCTCTGGACATCAGAGAAATCAAATCTCAAACCTGGGCTTCCTCCATGTGCTTTTACTCAGAGCTAGGGATCTGATGACGCGTGGCTCTTGCAAATCAATGACTAAGATTTAATTCCTACTTCGGGTTTTGTAAGTTTCAAAAGTGAAACATGAAAATTTTCCTAGAGGAAAATTCCCAAAATGAATGATCTGCAGCTGC
Organism: Picea engelmannii; assembly: GCA_009831015.1. Classification (NCBI taxonomy): domain Eukaryota; kingdom Viridiplantae; phylum Streptophyta; class Pinopsida; order Pinales; family Pinaceae; genus Picea; species Picea engelmannii. The sequence goes on along the minus strand of ML777403.1, from coordinate 330,851 downwards.
ATGGCCTTCGCAGATCAAATGTCCAGATTCACTTCGGGCTTTCAGCACTTTGGATATTTCGACGCTTCGACACTTCAACACTTCGGACCTTCGGGAATTTTATGCACTTCTCACTTCAAATATCTCAAAGCTTATTTTTCCGAAGCCATGTATTGGCTACCACTTGGGCCGCTAATCTGAACTTCACATAGAAATCATGTCGTTGAAAACTGAACTTTGCATGTTTTCTTGATTCGAGTCCATAACGAACCGCTTTGAGTGTTGCGATTTGTTATCATGGTTGTGGCCTGTGTAAACAAAGACTCGGGAGACCTGTTGTGGACTAGGGAAAACAAAGAGAACAGAGACTGAAAGAAATGAGGTGAGTGTTCATCCTCAGGGAAAAATAGAAATGTTTTGAGACAAAACTTTTGTCGAGTAAGACATCAAGGGAAACCAGGGATCTCGAACAAAAAGGGGAAAAAAAATGACTTCAACAGTCGAAAGGGAAAAACTTCAACATCTAGCCTACAAAAAGGAGATAGGTAGGGAAATGATATGGAATTAGGTATTCACAACAAACTCATATGACTCTTGACAACCCTATGTGATAACATTTGGCTCTACAGGGGATGACAAGCTCCCTGGGAGTTGCCAAGAATGCGCAAATCTAGTGCCTTAGCTATTGGGTTAAGGAGTCTCTTATTAAAAATGAAACTAAAAACTAAAAAAAAAATGGGAGTGGTATTTACAATGGTGGAACGTTTGTCACGCCCTAAAAAAAAAAATTCTTCAAAAAATGCCCATTTACAGGGCCACCCAAAACCTTGGAATCCTCCAAGTTCTGCAATTTATAAGTGTTATTTAGGAATACCTCATAAATATTGAAGGGGCCAATCCATAAGGCTTCAAATTTACCATGTTTACCTTTTTCATGCTTGGGTGTATCCCATTTGAGCACCAGATCCGCCAACTGGAAATCCTCCTTGCTTGTCTTTTTGTCAAAGGCTCGCTTTATCTTTTGTTGATGATCATGTGTTTTATCAAGCAATTGCTTCCTGGTATGCTACACTTCTACCAGCTGCAGTATCCTCTTGATCATATCATCAGGTTCCCCTTGATATTCCTAGAATAAGTTTTCCATAGGAAAAGCAAGCTAAGCAGGAAAAATAGCCTCCACCCCATACACCAGTTGAAAAGGAGAAATACCCAACAAACTTTTGGTTGTAACCCTGTCAGCCCATAATGCAAACTTCAACTTTGAATCTTAGTCTTTATTGTTGTATTCTAACAACTTCTTGATGGTATTTATGAGACTCTTGTTAGAATAATATGCTAAACCATTTCCCTAAGGGTAGTAGGGAGTAGAATGGACTAGTGTGATCACATGCTGCTCGCAGAAATTAATTAATGGTTCAACTCTTAGAGAGGCAGCATTATCTGTAATGATCCTTCTTGGAAAACCAAATATGGACATGATGTCTTCGAGGAAATTTATGATTACCTTGTGGGAGGCACTCCTTGTAGGGATGGATTCTATCCATTTGGTAAAATAATCAGTGGCATTCAAAATCCACCTATGTTGGCCACTTGAGGCTGGGTGGATCTCTCCAATGAATTTGAGACCCCACTGCTGAAAAGGTTCGGAAACCATTACAGGTTTCAAAGGAAAATATTTGAGCTATTGTTTTCTAGCAAATGTTTGACACTTGGTGCAAACTCTAATCTTTTCACAAACATTGGTAAACAGGCTAGGCTAGAAATACCCGGCTCTGAGGATCTTGTAATTTGCAGTCCTCCAAAAATGATGTCTCACACATGAGCTATCATGAAAATCAGTCATAGCTCTTTGGGCTTCTTGTGAGTCTAGACACCTCAATAGGACTCCTAGAGGATCCTTCTAGTACAAAACCTGGTCATTGATACAATATTTGATTGCTTTGAGTTTCAAATCCCTCACCTTGTTTTTGTCCAAACCATTAGGAGGCTTTAACTTTTACAGGAAGTGTATGATGTCTTTATACTAGGTGTATCCTTCTAAGTTGGGGCTAATATGATGGTCTTCACCAACAATCTCAGTTTGCTGATTTTATGAGTCTATATTCATGAAATGTACCCCCAATTCCTTGCAATTTGATTAAGCCAGTAACCTGGCTAAACCTTGGCCTTTCACCAATTTGGTGGGTTTTATTTCCAAGTCAAACTCCAAAATTTTGGCAATCCACTTTCTTCTTTTCCCATGAATATTAGGTTGGATCATAATCTCCTTTACTTAGGCCGAGGGGACATATGCAATAGTTTTTGAATGCAAAATATAGATCCTGTAATCCTTGAGGGATTTCACCAAAGAATAAGTTTTATTCTCCATAATATCATATCTTGTTTCTGGATCTCTCAGTGCTCTGCTGAAAAAAGAAATAGGCTGCTCCAGCCCCTCTGTGTTTCTTTGTAACAAAAAAATATCAAGTGTATCAGATGAGGCAAAATGAAATATCATAAATTCCTTAGAATAATCAGGGTTGATGAGAACAGGTGCTTCAATCAAATCCCTCTTGATTTGGTCGAAAGAATTTATGGACTCAGCAGTCCATTTCACTTCATTCCTCTCTCTGAGCATGGTTGTAATGTATTTAACCAACTCAGTAAAATTAGAAATGAACCTCCTCAGAAAGTTGATTTTACCCAAGAATGACTGAACCTCTTTCCTGGATATGGGAAAAGATAAGGACTAGATGGCCTCTACTCGGTTTAGATCAATCTTCACCCCTTCAGCTAACACAATATGCCCCAACAATTGTCCCTCTTGCATGGAAAATAAAGACTTATTAGAATTGAGAGAAAGACCAAACCTTCTACATTTCAGGAAAACCTTCTTCATATGATGACAATGCTCTTTATCAGACTTGGAGAATACTGTAATTTCATCTAGATAGATGACTATAAATTTGTCCTTTTCCCCAATGAAGGAGATGTCCATAGCTTGCTGGAAGGTTGCTCCTGCATTCATAAATCCAAAGGGAATTTTAGAATACATGAATGTGCCCCAAGGAGTAGTGAAAGCCATATTCTCTCTATCTTTAGGCAAGATATAGATTTGGTTGTAACTAGAGAAGCCATCGACCATAGACATCCTGGACAAACCAGTCACTCTCTGCAAAATGTGCTCCATTTTCGACAAGGGGTAATTATCATTTTTGGAGCTTCTGTTCAAATTTCTGAAATCGACACACAACTGGATATCCCTATTCTTCTTCCTCATAGGCACCAAATTATCCACCCACTCTGAAAATCTCAAGGGGATAATAATCTGTGCATCTAGTAGCTTATTCACTTCCTTTTCCATAATCGACAACAACATGGGGTTTATCTACCTGAGCTTCTTCTTGAAAGGTTTGGCATCTTCTTTCAAAGGGATTTTATGTTCAATGATGCTGGTGTCATATGTTCTCAAATGCTCGTATGTTCAAGAAAACACATAAGAGAAATATTTCAAAAGTTTGATATATTCATCCCTATTCTATTGTGACTGCGTTGCTTTGACATATTTCAATGTCTGAAGCTTGAGCTCAAGAGAATTCTTGAGCCTAAATTTTTCTTCACCACGCTGCTTGAAAGCCTAATGCCCATGACAAACTTGTCCACTTTCTCACAAATTCTTCCTTCTTCTTTCCCTTAAACTCAAATCACTAATTGAAGTTAATGAGACCCTCACTTCCCTGTGCATTTCCTGTTCAGTCTCTATGTTAGAATCATTTGTGTATAGATTTTTGTCCATTTGACCTCCACTCATAAATCAAACATCCACCAAATACTATGATGGGTACTGGGCTTATCCTTTCATAATCTGAGTGTGAATATCAATGCTAATAGGTGTCTCATAGGTTACTTGAAGGGGTTATTCTACAGGTACCCTGGGTCAGATAAGGGTTGGACATCACACAACCTTTATGGAGGATTACCTCTCCGGGGGGATCTGACCGACTGGTTGTGAAGCCCACGAGGGCCCTTATAACTGATTTTGTTACCTCTGATCTTTAGTAGGGAGTCTCAGGACCCTCTTGGGTGAGACATACCTTCTTTAGGGAGGGAGGCCACTCAACCACTTTACCCTGTTTATATGCATATTGGTTGTTTGAATTTTGGTGTGCTCTTTGATTACTAGTTGGCCTTAG
>ML777403.1:289439-320630 GCA_009831015.1 Picea engelmannii | reverse complement strand
GTACATTTTAATGTGTTTGATTTATAAATGATTTAAATGCCTGTCCAATACATAATTAGCTAAAGCATCTGTCAATGTATTAAGACATCTAGGAATGTGTTGATATTCAATGTGATCAAAATGTTGTTCCAAGAGGCGAATCCACAAATATACCCTTAATAAAATAGGACTTCGAATAGAATATACATTACTTAGCTGTAGTACTACATGCTGCGAGTCAAGTCGGACAACCAAATAAAAAATTCCGAGAGAGATAGCATCAACCAGTAATTCAACAATGATGCTATACTCTGCGATGTTGTTGGTTGCTCGGCCAAGACATACACCTCGTAAAGATATAAGCTCGTTTGTTGGGGCATAGATTTCCCATGCAGTAGAAGCTAGGTTCCGAGTACTACGGCTAGCACCATCAACGAAGCCAATATAAGGTAGCGAATACTTTGACATCTGGAAATCAAACAAAACTTTACGTAAGGGCAGAGACCAAATAACGTCAAAAGAAAACTAAAATAACACACGCGCAGTATGATACATAAAATACAAGTACTAGTGCACAAATGACTCATGCATAGTACTTCTTTAAGTACAACCCATTTCTGGGTTCACTCAAAGGTACACCATCATAATCCACCAGCTCATACGCTCCTTTTTCCAAAAATTTGCTAACAATGTAAGGCCCATGCCACATTGGTTCGAATTTCCCAGCTCCTAAGACATCTTTATCTTGTTCATATAGAAGAACAAGATCTCCTTCAGAGAAGACACGAGGTTTGACATGCTTGTCATACTGTGCCTTAACACGTTTCTTCTAGGTTTCTATTACAAGAGTAGCATCATGGCGAGTCTCGTCTAATCGCATTAGATACAATAGGCATTCCTCTTCAGCAAAAGTATTAGGTAAGAGTTCTACAACTAGCTTCAAAGATGGTATTTCACATTCTATTGGTAGAATGGCTTCCATTCCATAAACTAATCGAAAAGGTGTAAATCCTGTGGCAGATTTAATAGATGTCTGATATGCCCACAATGCCTAAAATAACATCATGTGCCAGCTAGTTTTATGGATTCCTATCATCCGTCGAATCATAGTTATAAGAACCTTATTGATGGCTTCGACCTGGCCATTGGCTTGTGGATAATAGGGTGTTGAGATATCATGACGAAGGCCCAACTTCTCTGTAAGTTCAGACATCATATAATTCCTAAAATGACTACCGTGATTGGTAATGATAGCTTGAGGAACACCAAAACGAGTGATGACATGGTTGAACAGAAATAACGCTGCAGTCTTTCCAGTATTATCGAATGTTGGCATCGCCTCGGCCCACTTAGTAAAATAATCAACAGCTACAATAATATAACCATGCCCCCCGGCTGAGTGAGGGTGACATGTCATGAAATCAATGCCCCATTTTGCAAAAGGACCTACTGAGACCACAGGATGAAGGGGAGCAGGATACGACCGAATCTTCTGATTGTAGGTCTGGCAGGCATGACACTTCTGAACAGCAATAATGCAGTCCTTGAACAAGGAAGGCCAAAAATAACCTGCACGTAAGATCTTCTGGGCAGTAGCATACCCAGACATATGACCACCACATGCTCCTGAATGGCAATCATTCAAAGCTTTCTCAGCTTCGTCAAAATTCAAACAACACCGAAAGACAGAGTCAATGCCTCGACGGTATAGAGTATCGCCGAGGATGATATAATGACGTGCTTGATAACTAAGACGACGATGTTCGACACTAGACAAAGCAGGCCATAAAGTTTGAGTTTGGAGATATATAATGATATCTCCGTACCAAATATCATCAGTACTGATAAGGAAAAGTGATTCGTCGGGTAATGAATCAAATGCTACTTTTTCCGTGGCAGTGTGGGGAAAATCAAAAATTAACTCAGCAAAAACCAAGGATTTCTTCGACGTGGCGCGATCGAATTCCAAATCGAACTCCTAGAGAATGACAATCCACTTGGAGTACTTGCCCCCCAGCAATTGACATGTCAATATATGTTGCATGGGGTTACAGTGTGAAATCACTGTAGTCTTCCTGGAGAGAATATAATGGTGAAAACGTTGAACTACTTGAACAATAGCCAAAGCTAGCTTTTCAACATGTTGGTACTTGATTTCCGTCGAAGTGAGACTCCCACTTAAGTAATATATAACATGTTCATCATGTGCATCATCCTCCTGAACAAGGACCATGCTGATAGTATACTCGGAAGCAACTAGATAAAGAAAGTAATCCCAATTATAGTCAGGAGGGAAAAGAAGAGGAGCTTTCGTGAGGGACAACTTTAAAGCTTCAAAGGCGTTGTTAGCAACCTTATCCCAGACAAACTCTGAACCTTTCTTTAGAAGACGTGTAAAACCCCGAGTAATCTTAGGGTAATTCGGGATGAAGCGACGAAGAAAGTTTGCTTTCCCTTGCAAACTTTGTAACTGGTGCAATGAAGAAGGAGGAGGGAGATTAAGAATCGCCTCGACCTTAATAGGATCTACCTGAATCCCTTGACGTGAAACAATGAAACCGAGAAGACGGCTGGACTCTACGCAAAAAACACACTTATGAGGGTTTAGATGAATGCGATAGAACCGACAACGAACAAAAATTGCTCAGAGATGATTAGGGTGATCGACTGGGCGTAAAGAATGAGCTGGCAAATCGTCCAAATAAGGTTGAACAATATGCTTTATATCGTGAAACGCATAAGACATAGCACGCTGAAATGTAACACCTACGTTCTTAAGACCAAAGGGGAGTTTCCTATAGGTTAAAGTACCCCAAGGAAAAATAAAAGAAGTTTTATGCTGGTCCTCAGGAGCGATGTTAATTTGATTATAGCTGAAGAATCCATCCATAAGGAAAAAGATTTTGCTGTTGGCACAGTCATCAATGATCTGGTCGATGACAGGGGTTGGAAAGTTGTCCTTTGGACAGGCTTTGTTAATATCCCAGTAATCAACACAAACACGTATACTACCACCTTTCTTGTTAATTGGTACGGGGTTAGAAACCCAATTCGTTAGAGCCACGGGATAAATAAAATCGGCTTTGAGAAGTTTTTCAACTTCGAGTTTAATAGCTGCTGCTTTACGTGGATGGACAGGATGGAGGTGCTGCCGGACTGGTTTAGCTCTGGGGTATGTCTTAATTTCATGCACAATAATAGTAGGTTCGATACCTGGCATCTCTTCGTAACTCCAGGCAAAGATATCATGAAATTCCTTGAACAAAGTAGTATAGGTGACAATTTCCTCTGGAGAACACGAAGCTCCAATGTGAACATTTTCAACTATCCCAGGTTTAACTGAAATATAAATGGGTATCGTGGGAGAAATATTACTGAGGTTCCCTTCCAAAAACACATCATGTGTAGATCCAGGAACAGTCAATATAACAACAATGGTCGACGGAGTCGAAATTCGTTGGTAATTCTCGAGAGGGTGTTGTTCCAGAAACAGTATGGAACAATGATGCCCATCGTCCCAAGGTGTATCAGCCATGACAAAAATGATCATCTCATTAGTGGGGAAGATGACATGGAAAGGATCGAGAGACAACTCCTCAAGAGAGGGTGTAGAAGGCGTTGCCGATTGCATCATATGATAAGCAGACTCAACCAGACTTAACGGCATGACGTCGCCGAAATGGGCATGATCTCCAGGATCAGGGACTATCCAAGGGTCAAAAGACACTGGAAGTTCATAAGGAACAACATAGATCATATTAATCAAAGCAACGGATGGGTGTAGAATATCGGGTGGTGGTGGTATGGGAAAAGTACCCATTAACGAAGAGTCTTTTAAAAGACTGACTCCAACATTCTCGTAACCCGGTGGGGTTTTAGCTATAAACGACATGTTTCCAGTGCGAGTATCAGAATTAAAGAAGGCAAGTTGATCAACCGTAACGGTCTTTCCTTGATGGGGAAAACGGACTACCCGGAATAGTGTTGACACAACAGCTCGCATAGAATCTACCCAGCTACGGCCAAGAAGAAGATTATAATCTAGGGGAGCATCGAAAACTTCCACTTCAACTTGGACTGTCTTACCTTCAAGAGTAATCGACAACGACGGAAGAACACTGTAAGTCTTAAAACCTGAGCCATTGAAGGCTTTCAAATTATTTGTAATTCAGTTAACGGAGGAGAATCAATGGCTTTCCAACAAGTAAAAGACATTACACACGTAGAGGCACCCTCATCAACAACAATTCGACAGATGTTCTTGTCGGAGAAAATAACTTGTATCTGAAAAGAAAGCTGTGGGGGTAACCTTGGAACATGATCGTCCAAGTCAAAGACTATCAAATTTGTATCTGTAGGATTGATTCCACCTATAGATTTCAACAGAGCCCTTCATTGCGCAAGACAAGACTGAAGGACTTCCAGGGAAGACATCGCTGAAGGTGCTTGGGCCAGATCTTCTATAATGCTACAGTTCTGGGCCGCACGGGCATGAGGATTGAATGCCAACTTCTTAATGACACCTTTCGGGGGTTGTAGGATTGTATCAAGGTTCAGTCATTCGAGATGAAGAGGATCGTTCATAGGTGGATTCGGTGGAGAGGGCTGTACCAAATCAGGAGGTAAATCATCAACCTTCTCCTTAGATGGAGAATAGTCTTTAGCTCTAGTTGTGATGGCAACGTCATTGTTCTTAGAATCACTGGTGTACATCAAAACATATGATGTCGTAGACGTAGAGGGTTGGTCATGAATGACCAAAGAGGCATGTTGCTAAGAAGGGAAGGGTTGGGACAAGACTGCCGCCATAGAGGGTTTGGGCGTTCCTTGAAGAAACTTATTAACCTCGACATGTCTAGGACAATCCTTTGTGTAGTGATCGTCACCACAGATAAGGCAAGGGTAGCGTGGTTTGAGCTTATCCCGATCGTCAATAGAAGGGGTTTTAGTTCGCTCATTTTGATTATTATTTTTACTCTCCTTATTCTTGCCTTTCCCTTTCTTTGATTTATTTTTACCGGTCGACGTAGATTGAACAACGTTCACTTCAGAGGTTTTACCGGCGGGAGGGGCAGGAGACGGAGCATTTTGAACATTAGAAGAATTGGATTTAGGGGTTGTACTTGAAACCGAATGTGAGTGGGTATGAGCGGTACCAATCACACCATCAGCTGCATGAGAGGCAGCTAGAGCAGTTGAAGTGCTGGAAGTACCAGGACGAGGCAAATCAGGTAATAAATCATAAAGAGTTCCCGTTTGTGAATAAACGAGATCAAGATATTGAGCACGACTTATAGCCTGATCTTCTGTAACAACACCGCCCATAGCAATGTCTTTACCGATTTTGTTCACAAAAGACTTTTTAAACCATTCTGCCAGTAATTGATCAGGAAGCTCAAGTTTAATGAGACGTCGCCTCCTTCGCCACTCATGAATATGATCAGATATATGAGTGCTTGTACTTTGTTTGAAGGAAGTTAAAATCTCCATCCCAGTATCGTAACGGATTAGTAACTGGTAGTGTGTGAGAAAATCCATAGCTAGGGTGTTGAAATCGGAAAAGAAACCTCGTGGCAATTCAATATACCACTTCATAGCCGAACCGGTAAGGGTTCCTTGAAAAAGACGTAGACGAATGGAGTCGTCCATCAGTGAGTTGGACGAACACCACAAATGTAAAGTCATGACATGATTATTTGGGTCCTCTCCCGCCTTGCCATTGAATTTTGGAATATCTGATGGAAGCTTAGCAGGGATAAAAGGCCATTGGGGAGAGTGATGAATAGGATCATTTAGAATCCTAGACAAATACGGCAAGTCCAGGGTAGCAAGAAAAGGAAAATGCCGATTCACTTGCGGGTACTGGTGACTTTGGGGTGGAAGCCCTGTCGGTAAACCAGTAGGACCATAAGCAGACTGTCCGTAGAGGGAATACCCTGGCTAATTCAGTGGTGGTTGGATAGGATAGTAACCCCAAGGATTGTGACCTTGAGTTTGAGTAGGGACCTGAGGTTGAGTGGTCTGACCCGAACCCCAAATAGGATTAGTTACTCCCAGATAAGGTTGACCTATAGTAGGGAAAATTTTCTGCCCCCCAGTATTCTGAGGAAAGTTTCGTAGAAGTTGATTCCAATACTGGGCCAAGTCAGAAGGTATGTTTTGTCCAAAAGGTGAATTTGGTCCCCCTACAGTAGGTATAGTTCCACCTGGAATTTGTGTACCAACCGTAGGTTGTGTAGTAACTACGTTGTGTCCGGGAAAAGGAAAAGGAAAAGGAACCATACCACCCTGTCCACCCACGGGAACCTGCAAGTTGGGTGCAACAGTCAAAATAGTGCCACTAGGATTAGGATTGCCACAAGGAAATGGAGGGAGTGTCAGGATAAAAGTGGGAATACCTGGAGAACCAGCTAGGGTTTGCGGAGGTGTTGGATTAGAAGCATTCAACACATGGTAACCAGGAGGTAATGTAGGGATAACATCAGGTATTCTCTGGGTATTGATAGGAGGAAGTGTAGTTGCAGGAATTCCAGTTTGGACACTCGTAGTATTTGCGAGATGGGCCATCTCGGGAGGAAGAACAAAATGGTAAGTGGTTGCTACAGGTGTAGTTTCAGTCTCAGGAGAGACTGGAGGGTTGATTCGGTAACCAAAGGTGACTCGGTACCGAAAAGGACTCGTCATAAATTACCTGACCACAAAGGATCTTGGCCTACTACACCAGAGGAAGGCCCCACAGTTGATTTAGAAGATGTAACAACCGCTTCTTCAGAAGTATTTAATTGCACAAAAGGTCGTTCACCGCGACGAATTCGATAGTCCTCTCTAGTATTGGTAATTCGAAAATCTTCTAGAGAATCAGTGTGTTCTACCCACAGAGGTGGTGTAGAAATGTCTTGGACTTCACTTTGATGAGGGGAACCTTCAGGGATACCCTCAGGTGTCGTCGTAGGTAAGGGTTGTGAAACGTTCGGATGTTCCGGAGATAAACCTTGCATCCTACGTGAACATCGTGGGGGAGAAATTGTAAAAAAGTAACAAGCTCCGCTAAGAAAATCCTATGGTCAACTTCTAGAAACAACACACACTAGTAAACAAAAATCTAGGAAGCAATCAACAAGCAAACAAAACCTTCTAATTTCGAAGCCACTAGTTGGTGATGAAATCCAATGTCGCAACAACGAGACGAGAAGGGATGGGGCTAGGGTGGAAAATTTACGCTGACGACCTGCTTAACGGACTTACACCCTGGTGCAAGCTCCCACACATAATCGTGGGTATACCCTCTAAGGAGCCCGAGTGAGTCTGGCCAACGTCAATTCCAGGTACCGTAAAGACTTTCCCCTTCACAGTCACCTTGGGTAAGAACCTAGAGAGAAAGGCCACTAAGGTCACCACACACAACAATACAGGCTGGGGGGACAGTCGTCAGTCCGATTCACATGAAAGGGCAGGGTATCTAGCCTGAAACCAACTCAAAGGCTTCCACTCATAATTGTGGGTATACCTCGGAGTGATCCCCGTAATACGTGCAATCTCTACACAGATGTCAACAAAGCAGGGTTAGTAACTTTGCCAACACCAATGCGACCTAGTGCTTGACCCTTGTGTTAGAAGGGCGTCCCAGGACAATATGTTGCAAATGGAATTTAACACTCCCTAACTCAAGATTCTATTGTGTGTTTTTGAGCTTTTGGAGAGTGTATCTCTCTTCCTACTCCAAAGCACTAGCCTAACTAAATGTTGGTGTAAAAGAGCCCTAGAATAGAGTTACTAGATCAATTTTAATATTACACAATGTTTTTAAAAACTGTTGTTTACTCAAAGGTAACGGAAGTGAAACTCGTGATGTATGACTATGACCCAAAATAATGCTAGGAAAATGATGAAATATAATCCTTTTCATTCCATGAATCCTAGTTATGGGAGAGAGAGAACATTTTCCGAATCAATCTCAATACTATAATGCAAATGCAATGCTCAATTTCCTTTCAAATGTCAATGCAAACATTCATATATCGATGAGCAATTTCTATATGTCTCTTTCAAATACTTCAATAAACTCTAAAATTTGATTTTCCAATGTTTTCGAAAAGAAAAAAACAAAATCTTGAAAGAAAATTTGTTGTTCACTTCCCAAGAAGAACTCTGATTAACGAGAAAAGAAAATCAAATTGAAAATAATCAAATGATAACAACCCAACCAATACTTTCAACGAAAGTAAAAACAAAAAGCAAACCAATGAGTTCCTCAATGCAAATGAAAAATGTTCTTTCGAACCGCCAAGCAAATGAGAAACATAAAGCACTTAACTCTCAACCAATCATTGGTTCTCAACCAAACAGACACACTCAACTCCAGAAGCCAGAGAAAAGGAAAATGCCAATAAGATCCAAGAAATGAAAGTCAAGCTACAAAGGGCAAGAAAGACCTTGAAACCCTAAATTTATTCAAGCAAGCAAACTACAGCAAGAGATGTATAAGTTAATGATCCAATAAGCCAAAAAGGTGTAGTTCAACAAGTTTGAGCAGTTGAAAAAGTCAAAACCCAATTCCAAAATTTTCAAAAATCTTGCTCGTAGGCAAGCAGTGTTACATAGTGCGAGAAGATAGGATTCTCGTAGGCCACCTTAAAGCAAGGTGCGAGGTGTTCGCACTGGACCCTATATGCAGGGTGTGAACTTGACTGGTTCTCGTAGGCTGTCAATGAACACAGTGCGAGAACTCCTGAAGATAATAAAATTTTTGAAAATGCAAGCAAAATTCAAACTGGCTTATAGACCCAAAAGGTCTCTGAGGACATCCTGAGGACTCAGACACTGACAAAACAGGAGGAAAATGAAAATAGAGAAAATGGCCACAGAAAATTCAAAAAACCATAAAGAAAAAGGGAATAGATCCCCAGTGGAGTCACCAATTTTGTTTCAGGATAAATCCATGAGTGCAGACACAAACCGATCTCCCTAGATCCACCTGGATCTAGAACAAAACAGGACAGAATAATACACTTTCCCTAGATCTAGACTATTGAATGAACTAAAAGGTAAGGATTATGGACATACCTTATGAATGCTTTCCTTAAATCTCTGTTGTTCCAAGATTCACTCCAATGCTCTTGTCCCGTTCAGATCACAACAGTTCAAACCAATCGAAGTGAAGGCAGATCAATATATTCAATAGCTAATCTATACATATGATCAAGGAGTTATGTAATAAAGTGACATCATCTTTATGGGAAAGGGACATATTATTGTATTGAATTAATTGAAAGTGAAACTTACAACTTGAGCCTTGATGTCATAGGTCTCCTTTCGATGGTTCCTAGCTCTGACACACACACCTGCTCATGCATGAAGAAAACCAACTACTTTTGATGACCTTGCTATTGTCTCTAGTTGTTGTAGCATCAATCCTTCATACAGTCTTGCCCCAATTCTCCAATCAATCTCTTGCTAGCTTGCTGCTTGCTTAACTTAATCCTTTCCATGAGCATTCCTCTCAATTTATAAGAGAGAATGGATTAGTTACTTGGATAGGAAATGATCCCAAGATATCAGGAAAGCCAGTACTTAGATAACCATTCACTAGCCAACTCATTCTTCTCGAAGATTCCTTTCTAGAAGGCTTGAGAACTTCATATTTTTCCTCTTTAAGAAGATGTTTGCATGATGATAGTTAGGTACAGTGCGAACCCCTCACACTCCAGCTTAAAGCAGCCTATGAGAATCAGGCATTCTCGCAGGCAAGTATATAGGTAGCCTGCGAACCTATTTAAAAAACATGATTTCTGGAAGCAAACAAGTGTAACGTTTCTCAAGAAAGTGTTCTTAGTGAAGAGCTTGATTTTCCATCATCATAACATCATCATGACATCATCACGATGACCAAAATTGTGGATAACACTCATCCAATTCCCTTAATGATGATTCTATTCGATTAAGATTATTTCAATGCACCCTCATTGGAGTTGCTGCAAAATGGTATATTGAGATACCTAGGGGGGAATATGGGACTTTTAGTCAGTTGGTGATGGTCTTCCTTAACCACTTCGAGTTTCCCATTCGTTATGATGTTGGCCTCTAATTGTTGTCAACTTTACGCTAGGATACCACCACTCATATCTCGGACCATATCTAGGAGTGGCGTAGATAGAAGAGGTTGATTAAGACCCCTATACCCCTGGAATTTCTTTTAGAATGGTTCCTTAAGTCTTTGCATGCTCCTATCTCAAGGTACGTTGCTACTTCTAGGGTTACCACTGAGGAAGAGGTGATCTTTAGAGACCAACAGTTAGACTTGATATATTGTTAGTCTAGGATGTTATACCACCTTCTTTTGGACGCACCATGGTCAACTTACGACCCTAGGAAAAATATCGGACCTCATGCCGATGACATTGTGGGTGCCACCAATGTAAAGTCTGCAGACTCAATGACAAGCCATATGAAAGAATTGTCTCTAAACCAGTCTGTAGGAGGGCCAAATTCATCTATGTCTACCAACCCCACTCAGTCAGTGGATGTACACTCCATGCAATTGTCAACCAACCCAAATGGTAACCAACAATCCAGAGGGAATAAGAATAAAGGGCGTAATAATAGTAAGGGTGGGAAAAATGGTAATAAACCCAAGGACAATGGTAATAATGAGAAGATGGGTAATAATGCTCGAGAGGGCAAACGAGAAAGACATAAGGTGAAGTTTACCTGTAAGCTTTCCACATATGATCACCTTACTTAGTTATGCCCCAAAATTGTAGAAGCTATGATGCTATTGTCTCTACCACCGCCGTGCTGATGAATCCATTCCCACATAATCAGTGCATGGCCTCGAGCTCCTTAAACATCGAAAATGTAGCTAGTGGGAATTCAAAACCAACCATCGTAAGATGATGACCATTTATGTATCAATATGGTCAATGCAAAATTTAATGTAGCCACTCAATATCGAGATTATATCTCTTCACAATCTATTCTTGGTCTAGAATCTCCTCCACCTCCTCCGGAGACGACTTTATAGATTGAAAAACTAGAGCCACCACCTCATATTTTGAAAGGAGTACTCAAGTGCTCTACACATAATCCAAATGCTAGAGCTTCCCAGAAATACTCTATTGTTGGGGACTTGGGTCAAACCCCTTGTTCAATGTCGGCTTTGGAGGTACTCCAGACATGTCCTTCACATAGCAATGCCTTACTATCTACTTTAGGAGCTCTAGAACCCAGTGGCTCAAACGTTATCAAGTTTGACATCACGGATGTGAAGCCTCTCTTGCCTTACCATGTGGCTCTTCAAATCCACGTGGAGTACTCAAAGTATACCATCAAACATACAGTTGTTGATGAAGATGTTGTCACTTGTGTGATGTCCTTGATCTGTTGGAAATCTCTCAGTTCTCCGACTCTTTCCAAGTCATCAAACATGTTGACTGCTTATGATGGTCATTCCTTCCTCCCTTACAATATTCTCCCTGCCTTTCTGGTGGAGTTAGGTGGGAAAATGGTATAGGTGGAGGTAGAGGTAGTTTATGTGCCTCTTGATTATAACTTGTTACTAGGATGCAATTGGACCTATGCTATGATCGTCATCATGTCATTTCTCTTCCATACTCTTTGTTTTCCTCATGAAGGGAAGATCGTGACAATCGATCAGTTATCCATTGTGTGCTCTAGTCCTAATGCATCTATTGGACTGTTGATCCCTGTGATCGACAATTCTTAGCTGGCAATAGAGAATATCAGTGTCAGAATGTATTCTTCCCTTATAGGCACTTTCAACTTTGTGGCATCGAGTCATCCTGTTTATGCCATGTCTAGTAGGCCCGTTTTGACTGAGAGGTCCATTCCTTTCCACACTTCTTATTTTAATGATTCGTGGACCCTACATTCCCCAACTTCATCCTATGAAGTTCATTTACATGTTGGGATGGCCATGCCACTATCGACAACAGAGATTACGTATCAAGTTGTTCTTGACTCTTTTGTCGATCTTGATCTTGTTCCCTCGTTGACAGATAAGGAGGATCCCATTCTTAGGCCCATGTGGGCCACTTTGTTTTCTTGTTCACTTGATTTCCTCAATGAGACTTTTCCTTTGGATGAAGCTATCATTGAAGCCATGAATGGTTCCAACAAACCTTGGGATGATATGCATCACTGCTCTTATTTTCTCCCAAATCTTGAAAGAATCGAACAAGATGATTTTTGATCTACTTTGAGTGAGATAGTCAGTCACGTCATAGTTCCACTTGATACACATGACATTTATGCCGAAGGAAACATGGTGATTATTTCTCCTACCATCGCGATCAATATCTCTTGTACCCCTGGCAAGGTTGAAAATGTAAATATCAGTGTAGATTGTTCACCAGAAGTGATCCTGATCTACACCAGACTCTTCAAGGAATTTTGAGACATATTTTCTTGGTCATATGAAGATATGCCAGGAATTGACCCTTGTATTTTTGAGCATGAAATTAAAAAATAATTGGATGCTAAACCTGTTTGGCAATGTCTTAGAGTTGTCAACCCTCAAAACGCCCTTGCTATTAAGGCAGAGGTGGAGAAGATACTTAATGTTGGCTTCATCTACTCGATTCCCTTAACTAAATGGGCATCCAACCCCATTCCTGTAGATAAGAAGTAAGGAACCATCTATGTATGTATGGATTTTTGTGACTTAAACAAGGCCTGTCCTAAAGACAACTTCCCAACACCTTTCATCGATCAGATTCTTGATGAGTGTGCGAGAAATGCAGTATTTTATTTTATGGATGGATTTTCAGGGTATAAACAAATTCAAATCAAACCTGAGGATCAACATGAGATGAAATTTATTTTTCCTTGGGGTACTTTAGCATACCAGAAAATGCCTTTCGGCCTTAAAAACGTCAAAAAAACTTTTCAACATGCCATTACTTTTTCCTTTCACAATATTAAGTTTATAGTCGAAGCTTACCTTGATGATCTTGTTGCTCACTCTCGCAAGAGAGAGGATCATGCTACTCACCTTCGGATTTTTTTTGAAAGATGTTGTTACTATAGAATCTGGTTGAACCCTCACAAGTGCATTTTGTATGTTAAGTCTACTTGTCTTTTGGGTTTTCTAGTTTCTGAGACCAGGATCATGGTAGATCCACTAAAGGTTGAGGAAATAATTCGATTGTCTCCCCACGTACGATTATAAAACTTCATGGTTTATAGGGGAAAGCTAACTTTCTTTATCGGTTTATAGTGAACTATGCCACCATCACTAAGGGTTTCCTGTGTCTTTTGAAGAAGGACACCCCTTTTGTTTGGGATGAGCGAGCCCAGGAATCCTTTGATGCTTTGAAGAAAGCCTTGGTATCGGCGCCTCTATTGAAGCCTCATGACTATAATAGATATTACTTGCTTTATATCATCATGTCTGAGGATTCGATTGGTATGGTTCTAGTTCAAGAGGATGATGACATCAACGAGCACATCGTCTACTATCTTAGTCGAACTATGGTCGGTCCTGAACTTAATTATTCTAACGTTGAAAAGATAGCTTTGGTTGTTGTTCATGTAGTCCATTGTTTGCATCACTGTATATTAATTTTCAATACTACTGTGGTTTCCAATGTCAATCCATTTCAATACGTCCTTACCAGGCGTATAATAGGGAAAAAATATAATAAATGGATTCTCATTTTACAAGAGTTTGATCTCGATTTTGCTTCGGCGAAGTCCAAGAAATCACTAGTCTTTGCGGAGTTAATATTTGATTTTCCATGATTAGATGAGGATGTTATCCATGTTTACTCGTTTGCAAATGGACAAATTTTCCTTGTCTCATCGTCTGATCCCCGGTATGGAGACATTGTTCTCTATCTTCAAAACTTGAAGTTCCCTCAGTATCTCTCACGAGATGATCGACGGCGTGTAATATACCAAGCTAAGAAATATACTATCGTCGGTGACACTTTGTATCACCGAGGAATAGACAATAAATTGCATTGTTTTTTAACTCACGGAGAGGCTAAGTCAGTCCTAAACAATTTCCATAGTGGGACTTGTAGTGGTCATCTATCCGAGCTTGCGACAACCAATAAAATTTTTCGAGCTAGTTATTTCTGGCCTACCATCTTTAAAGACTATATTGAAGTGGTTAATAAGTGTCCTCCCTACTAGGTGTTTAGTTGAAAAATGCGCTTGCATCCAGCCCCTCTTCACCCAATCATGAACGTCGGTCCCTTCACCAAGTGCAAGGTGGACTTCGTGGATTGCAACCAAACTTCAGTTGGGGGGCATCAACACATTATCGTGGTTGTTGAATAATTTAATAAGTGGGCTGAGGCCATTCCTATAGTTAATTATGATGGGAAGACTGTCTTTTTCTTTGTATTCAATCAAATTATTGTCTGGTTCGGTATCCTAAGTGAAATTGTCACTGATCATGGTAGTCACTTTCAAAATGAAATGATGTAAGAACTAGCATCTAAGTTGGGGTTTATACATGGTCATTCTTCTCCTTATTAGCCCCAGGAAAAAGGACAAGTAGATGTTGTCAATAAGTATCTCAAGACCGTTTTGCAAAAAATTGTCAGTAAGAGCAAGTCCAACTGGCACATCATGCTATATCCTGCACTCTGGGCATATCGAACCTCGGTTAAGACTGCCACCGATTTTTCCCCTTTTCAGTTAGTACATGGTGTGGAGTCAATTTTACCTATTGAATGTGAAATACCTTCTCTTAAGTTGGTAGTCACTCTCCTACCTGACACTTCTAATCTCGAGCGATGCCTTGTACACCTAGAGATTTATGACGAGCAACATCAAGATGCCTCTATGACTATCGAGGCAAACACACGATGTGTCAAGGTCTAGTATGATAAGTCTTTCTATCCTCAGTTGTATGTCAAGGGTGAATTGGTCATATTGTATGATCAAGCCAAAGAACCACTAGGGGAAGGTAAGTTTAATTCCATGTGACACAGTGCTTACATCATGCGACATGTTCTAGAAAAAGGAGCCTATGAGTTAGAAGACTATGAAGGGAATAGGTTGTCCGAGCCCATAAATGGGCTCTACTTGAAAATATATTATTCTTGAGCCCCAATATTGGGAGAAACGCTTTGTATACTAATGTAATTTAGTGTATATATCTTTTTCCTTTATTTTCATCTTCGAGTTTCTTATCGAGTTTTCACTTGGTTGACAGATGTCAACGGAGTCTTTGGTCTACCTAGGATTCACAGATAGAGCCAGTCATGATACACAGAACTTGTGTTCCACCCCTTAGGTGGTTTACTCATCTAATGGTCTACTGGTGTCTTCAGGTGGCATATGCCTAGGGCCATCCATAAACAATGTGGCTGAATATAGTGTCGTTACAAAATTTTTGTGCGATGCTATATCACATGGTATTCGTTCATTATAAGTTCCCATGAATTCCCAGTTAGTAGTATGTCAGTTGAACGGTCGTTACCGCGTGCGTGATCCTACTTTACTCCGATGATTCCTATGGGTACGTATTTTAGAACATCAGTTTTATTTTATTACATATTATCACATTCCTAAGAGTTCTAATCATGTATCTAATGCTTATGCTAATTTTGTTTTAGATTGGCATTTGTCACATAACTAAATAAAAGAAAACCATCTCATCAATGTACACATTGTAAAATATAAGTAAAACCAAAGATCCTTTTATTTCAAAAAATATGGTGTTTATAGTACAAAATTGGGGCTAATACCCTCAACACACATATAAAGTGTATACTACAATATCCCACAACATCTACGCATGTGGTGCTAGATGTGTGTCATGGTAAAAAACCACGGTGTTTGCGAGACGTCGAAAGAGTCATACTCATGCCCTGGGTACACCAACCACTTGTCACTGTTATCAAACTAATCGGTAGGTGAAGACACTAATAGATCTCCCTAGATCCACCTAGATCTAGAACAAAATAGGACAGGACGTGACTCTTTCCCTAAGTTTTGACCAATGAATTAGCTAGTAGCTAGTAGAGAATGAGATGGTTACTTGGATAAGAATGATCCCACAATATTAGGGAAACCAGTAAAAGGATAACCATTCAAATGCCAACCCATTCTTCTAGAAGATTCCTTTCTAGAACCATCGAGACTTCATCTTTTTCCAAGCTTTAGAACAAGTTTGCACCCTAGCTATGTAGCACAGTGTGAGAAGTTCGCACCCTAACTTAAGGCAGCCTGCGAGAATGGGTCATTCTCGCACCCTAGGATATTAGCAACCTACGAACTCTCTTCAAAAGTAAGTTTATAGGTCATGGACACCAATCATACACTGTAGATCCATGCCGTCAAAATATAGCATAGCCACTAGGAATACACTGTGGATCTATGTGAGAAAATTCAAATTGAGATGACATAGCCACGAGACATACAAAGTGGATCTATGTGTCACAAATTATACATACTCCATTGCAACCTAGACAAAGAGATGATATTCAGGGTCTTCAATCTCATCACCCAAATGTATGAATCTAACCATGTGATTATATGTGTTGAAGTCGAACATGGCAGAAACCACTTGATTACCGGTCATTGATGAAACCGTTAACAAGTGGGAGGGAAATCACCATTAATGTCAATGACTCCCAAGGTACTCTAGTACAATCCTTCGAATGTGAATGAATGAGTTTAGGTCGAACATCCAACATAATCTTTTGATCAGGGGTCAATGATGTAAACCCACTGTCAAAAGCGAGGAAACCTGCCATTGAGGCATGCAAGTTCCAAGGTACCAAAGAATTTCTAAGTCTTGTTTCTAGATAATGAGCTGAAGTCAACGGAACAAAACTTGTCACAGGAGGGCCTTGATGTATCCCCCATCAATGAAATGAAATGAGTAACAAATTTTGAAGGTGAAATAGAGTATGATGTAAGTTGGACTAGACAAAGGGAAAGCCGACACAGAGAGAATGGACAACTACAAATGGCCGACTCAATAGAGGTTTCAGATGAACTTCTGTTGAACATATGAATGACATGACCAATGATTTGGAAACATTGACTCAGAGACGACACATGGTATGACCTTTTAGCAAATCGAATGAGAGACAAATGGATTTCCCAAACTGGCTTCAAATAATGAATAGAGGGTGTCATGTTCAAGAGCGACACTTACTGCCAATCAATATGAATATGAGAACATATCCCTTTCCCAAATTTTCCCCCACCATTTCTGGCAAGTACCTCTTTATTTTTACGCAATATTGAGGAGGATAACATATGCTTGTTGATATAAGCTTATCCTTCGGATAAGTCCTTAGGACAAGTCCTTTGGAGTATGTTTAATGAACCCTAGGAAGGAGTGGTTAGGTCCCATATGGGCCTTTCGATGTTTGATTAACGAGTCCAAAGAAAGAAAAATCAGAAGGTTTTTCATGATTATAGAGTTTGGAAAAGAACTTAAAAGAGAACTCTCTCAGTTCCTTTTTCATAAAATAGTCTGATGAGATCGAAAAAGAGATAAATTATTGCCTAATAGGCACTTTATTCAAATGCTTTATCGAGAGTGAAAATAGCAAGGTCGCTCGACTATCTTTTCATGTTTAGAGAGTCTGAAAAGAGCTTAAAGAGGACTCCAGGGGGGTTCCTTTTTGGTATAACCTTGTTGAGCTTGAAAAAGTGATAAAAGTATGCTCAATCGTGTTCTCATGTAGTTTCGAGCGTGAGAACGGACAAAGACCAAGCTGAAGGTTTTATACAAAAACCATAAAAAACAATCAAAACATACGATGAGGAAGAAAAAATATGTTCGCATCCCTGTATATGAACATCGAAGTTGTTACGCCTTGTTGGTAGCCAATTCACTTTTTCCTTTGTCTTATAAGCTGCCTACACCCATGTTTTACAAACATCAATTTTTCATTGCAATTTTCAAATAAACGATATTTTTATTTCTTTTGCGACATTTGCACATTTACCTTCGCTTTGTTTTCACGACTGTAAGCGTGAAAACTTAAGTCTTTCGAAGTTGCATTGAAATCATTATTTGAACTGTCATGATCCTTCTTGTCATAATGTCTATTGTGCTTACATTGCACTTATCATTATCCAATTAGCAAGATCTCTTGATCAATACTCATGCTTCGATTGATTTTGTGACTTGGTTTCATTGAATTTGTAATACATTGGCTCTTGGATTTATACATTATTTGAACTACTTGACCTTTGGTTTTATGAAAATACATAGGTGTTATGATTAAATTGTTCATATATATCTTTTAATATGATACCTATGTTTGTGTTTTCATAACTATTGGTATGTTGAACACCCAATGGCACATTGATATGAGCTGTTACAATACATTGGCGCATGGTTGAACATTGGTTTTGGTTTCAAATTATATGTTGATAGTTTAAAACTATGGTGTAACGTTGATTTCGTGCTTTGGTTTATACACTCACCATTGGTTTCATTGGTCGGCCTAGTGATATGACTTTTGAACTATGCTATAATGGATAGAACAGTTATGAAAGTCGGCGGTTGTACTTTGGCAATAACTATAGTGCATGGCAGAGATAAGCTCCACCACCTTCGCACGATGGCATTTATGCCTATCCCTTATTCACTGTTTATCTATGTTAGCTTGAATTGCCTGGCATGCATTTTACTCCTGTTTGTGCTATGACCCAAACTCTCGGCTTACCATGTGCTTAGCTCCATGGCACCAGTCGTGCGAATCGAGCCAAACAACAACCAAGCCTTGTTAATGTTTGACAATGCCCTCAAAGAATTGGAGGAAAACGAATGGCTCACCTTCATACAACGATTCGAGGGTTCTAATCTTTGTGTGGCACATAGTTCACCCTAATGTTTGATGGTTGTAGAGCCAAGGTGGGTGACATCCAGTTGGAAATCGATGAGAAATTTATCAGCTCTGCTATAGGGTTACCCTCCTCGGGATAGCGTTGGTTCAAAAATTCTAAGGTCGAAGAGGTGCCTAGGACACTGCTATTCGTCTTGCGCAAAGTCACCTCTTGTGAAAGAGGTATGCCCATCTCTGCACTTAAACAACAATGGAACGATACTTTGATGGTATTCAAACAATTCGTGACCTATGAGGGTCGATATGGACTTGTGTTGCTCTACCACCTACGTTTGCTAATGAATTTTATGGGATACTCATTGAATATGCCTTTCTACTTTCAGCGCAGCCTATATAAAATGTCGAAAAGGTTTAAAAAAGAGAAGACTGACAGTAGCCTGTTCCACCATGGACTCATTAAAATTATCATTGTTTATCATTTGAGTTTACACGGTGATAGTTTGAGAGCTTTCGTTGCTCGAAATGGTTTCTATGACACGGACCCTATACAGGTTGACAAGCTTGTGATTACTGAAACCAGTGTTCAGCCACCCGTGTCGTTCTATATCCTATTGCCCTCTCCTAAGCCTTCGGTCGACCCTCTTATTGACTTACCAGACATTGGAACTAAGAAGGCCGAGACTATTAAAAATCCTGTAAGTAAAAAACCCAAGGCTAACCCTACTGCTAATGCCAAGGGTAAAAAGAATGCTCGGCTTATTTCAAGGATGGCTAGAAACAAACCTAAACCCTCTGCTGAGTCAAACCCTATCGTTCTAAGTGAGGATTCAGACTTTGATGTAGAGCGTTTCTTAGCCAGCGAGTACCCTTACTCGCGGGGTTTATGCCCCAAACCACCTTATGATTTCGTGACAAATCTTCCTCCCTACCCAAGGAACGACCCTAGCTACCCTGGTATCAAATTTCCTCATGAAACCCTCGGCAATGTATCCAAACCCTCGCCTGCTCTTTTGAAGCCCTCACAGTCGTCCCGTGACCAATATGATTTGTGGTTGGAACAATACTACATTGATGTTCCCCTACTTCAATCGAAAATTCAATCGTTGGAAAGTCAAGTGGCAGTATTGACCAACCAAAGAGACCAACTGCAAGAAACTGATAAGAAGCAGAAGACAACAGGCTCCATCCTTTTCAAGAATGTTGAATCAGCCACAGCTGTTATCAACTCCAAATTGTTGTGATCAAGCCTTTTGCTCGCCATACAAGTATGATTTGTATATCGTTTTGTTTCTGTGAATGACCATGATTAATATAGTGATTGAAATTTAGTCTTCGAATAACTCTGTTTACATATTGAAATGACTCTATCATAATGTGTTTATCCTGTACAGTGTTTTTGCTTGCTAAAAATGAATGGAATTTCGATTTGGTTACATGATTTACCCAACTTAGTCACTGATAGATTTTATCGTATTTGATTGATTTTCGATTGGATTGGATTTGCCTGATTGAGTTAACGGAATTAATGGTTTGCTTTCAATTCAATTCATTTTGTATGCACTCCGAACAGAAATTTTTCGTGCTCAATTTAGAATACGATCATGTGTGAATTTGACCTCGTTATGATTCATATGTCCTGATTGGAAAACGATTTCAATGAGTTTGGTTGTTACGATCTTGTAATATGATTTTCAAGTAATCTTATAAGAACAAGAATACAACTCTGTTCGATTTGGATTTGGAAAATATGACTCTGTTTCGTATGAAAACAATGCTCTCAGTTAAGTCTGTGCAAATGCACTCAAATCGTGGAATGGTTTTCATTCGTAATGATTATGTTAAAACCTTTTTTGTTCGATCCGCTTTCATTATGATTGGATTATCCCATATCTTGAGTTGGCAAGATTGGTTTATGAGCTGGATTCGTGTTTTAATTGCTGCTCTGTTTGAATGGTAAAAACAAATTGATCAACATTCGTTATTCTTGTCAAGTCCGATTATAATTCATTGTCAAATGAATGATTTTGATCAAAGTTAATCAATCCTATTTGCCTAGTTTGCAATAACAAATTGTGAATTCTGTTGCCAATCAAATCGATCCTGTTACCATTTTATTTGGATTTATTTTCGTGTCAGTTTGAATTGATCTATTCGCGGCAAGAATCGTTTACTGTGTTATAACGATTTGTCAGATTCATATCTCCTGTGGATAAGGCAGCATAATAATCACTTGCGATTTGTTTTGATTATGTTAAATTCGATTTGATATGAAACGATTACATTGTTGTTCCATATAATTTTGTCACCCGGCTTTGTGGTAACAAACAAAACAGAGTACACCTATCTCTGTATTCGGTTGATTGATTTGGATCCTGTTTGATTTCGAATGGTATTACAATTTCAACTTGATTGATTCGTTTTCAGATAGCTATTGGATGTTAATTGAATTTGAGATTTTTAATCGAATTTGATGTTGATTCTGTGTCTTATTTAGACCAGTTATAGAATCACAAGATTATGTAGCTAGTCTATAGGATTATATTTCTTATCATTTTATTAATAAAGAATCCTTCTAACTTGTTCATTTTTGGTCCTTTTCAGGTAAATTCGAATTGCATGGGACATATTGGGCAGTCTAGGGGATATTTGTGTGTTTTAGTTTTATTGTAGTTTCCTAGTTTAGTTAAGATTGGGATATCTTCCCAGATATATGTAAACAATTTTGATAACTTCCACAGGGAGGTTTTACCTTGTGGAAAACTTATAAATACTTATTATTTTTGTAATAAGTGGCATCCTCACTTGTGGGAGAACTAGGCTATGGATTTCTAATACAAATTGAGACAGAAGTTGATGTTCTGCTACAGCTTTCGCTTTTCATAATATCAATCTTTTGTTTCATGTTTATGTTTGTCAATTTGCATTTGATTAGTGACTACTTTAGCTATCATGGTCTTTTGCAAAATGATATGATTGAATTAATGTGATACATGCCTGATTTCTTTCACTAATTTAACGAATACAACAATTACTTAGTTGAGTTAATGAATGGCAGATTTCTCTTCTTCATCAATTGAACTATCATGTATAGATATTTACATACAGGTTTATCTAACTGTGAAGGTTTATAAATTATAAGATTGTTGTTATTTTTATGTCTTGTTTGTCCTGTAAATAAACTTGAAGAGCACTACAGCTATCGTTTACGAGAAGCTCCTGGAAAATTCGGTGCGGGTTTCCTCCCTCCGATCCACTAAAACAGTCATCATAGACGGGACAAATCCGGAGAGTTTCCAGGTCAGTTTGTTATTTGTTTGTTTAGTATATTATTAGTAGTTCAGTTAGATATATGTTTAGTTAGATGTGTAGTTAGAATTAGTGTGTTAGTGATTTAGTTTAGTCATTTTTCTATTTTATTTATGTCCATAAAATTATAAAATCAACAAAAATATCTTTCACTGTCTTAGGGAAGAATATAAATGAATTTTTTCAGGTTTTATTTAAATCTGTAAATTGTGGATATTGTACATTTTGTGAATAAGTTATATTTCAGTTAATAGTTTGATAGTTAATTAGTTAGAGTTAGTATAGTATTAGTTAGTATATTGTATATATAGAATAGTTAGATTAGTTTCAGTTTAGTTTGTTTTATTTAGTTTTAGTTAGTTTAGTTAGTTTAGATTAGTTTTCTTTTGTTTTCTTAGGACCTTAGATCGGCCAACGGAGCCGCTAAATCCGTCAGGGTGGTTCATCCCAAACGGCTTGGGTTATTAGACAACCCTGGACCGGTTCCACTCTCTCAGTTGACGGACGGTCAATTTCGCCCGCCAACACGCCTACAAAAGTTGCACTCAAAAGGGCATTAGGGATTAGGTTTTAATAAATAAATAATTATAAAAATTCAATAACATGGTAAAAGTAAATATAAAGAAGTAAAAAGTCTTTTTACCATATCATTTTAACTTTACCAATATTTGAGCCCAAAAACCCCTCTTTTACCCTTGAAATTCAGTGTCAGATTGTGAGAGTTACGAGCATCCATTTGACGAATCGTCAGCGGTGGTGAGGTAGGATCTTTGTCATCTACTTTTTCATGGTTTAATTTTTCATTTTCATTGGAAAAAACCACCATTTTGAGTTTTTTTGGGGGGTTATTATGGCGCTCAACCATTCTCGCAGGTGAGCTACATAGGATTTGCGAGAATGGGTCATTCTTGCAGGTTAACCCAAAGGTGCCTGGGAGAATCTCGCACTGTGCCTAAAGGGCACCTATGAGAACCGCAAAGTGTAATTTTTTTTTATAAATTTGCTCAATGAAAAGATCCCAATTTGTGAATAGAGTTATTAATCTTCTTCTTGTGCTTCTTATGCAGCTATTTGGCCATCAAAATGGTTCTAGAATGGCGTGAAAGGGAGGACAAAGAAGATAATGCCATTGCTGAAAATCATCCGCCCACCATTGTCGCTTTGAGAAACTGTGGTCTTCTGAAGTACTTTCATATCTCAGGCATGAGGGCCCAAGTCAGGTTATTGGAGTACCTTGTGCATATGTGGGATCCTGATCAGTAAGTATTCCATGTAGGGGTCCACACGTTGTCCTTGGATATTGAGGACATTTACTTCTTGACAGGACTATCATGGCGTGGGTACCATGTGAACTTGACTGGTAGCAGAGGTGGTGGGCTTCCCATGAGTGAGTACTGCCGCTTACATTGTGTTCCAGAGGTAGAGAGGAAGAAAGGGAAAGTAGCTATTTGGGGAGTGTGGGATTTGACCCTCCGCACTATTTTGTTCACCATTTCTCATATGGCTGGGAGCTCCGCTCCTCACATGGTGCTTTAGAGTTACTTTTAGTATGCCATAGAGTGTACTGTGCCTCAGGTTTTTAACTAGGTAGATGTTGTGCTTTGTAGAATGAAAAGGCAGTTAACCAAATGCAGGTGAGGTGACCTGAAGTAATTCGGGTACATGTATTTGTTGGTGTCCTTCTTTCTCGAGAGGGTTCCATTACTGAGGCTGCAGGTTGAGTGGAATTTACCGTCCCCAACAGATCCAAGAATGTTGAGATGGTGTTATCTCATGGTTGGACATGTAGGGGGACCAATTGTCAAATATGATGATACCTTCCTCAACTGGTTGCAACAACAGATGTTGATGGTCGACGATTATGATTATGCTGTGTTGGATTTCCGACGAGATCCAGACTTAGTCCTGCCCGAGGATGCTCAGTGGGGGGAAGTTGGTAAGAAGTACACAATTTTTTCTTTTTAAAATGTTTTTGTGAATTTTATCATATGCAAATGTTTTTTATATGTTCGTCCAAAGACTAAATACAAAATTTGTTGTTGATGACACAGATGTGGGACCTTACCGACCTCCTGGTACTTCTTCCATTCAACGGTGAGGAGAGGTGGCACCAGTGCCACGATGGGATGCTGAGGATTATGAAGCAGTGGAACAAAACCTAGAGGGTTTGACAACAGATATTCTAGATATGCCTCTTGGAGAGGTTCCACGATGTTATCAACATCATACAGTAGGAGTGTCAAATTCCATTGTTCGACTTCTCCATAGGGTTTCTCTTGCAGTCGTGTGTTACCATGAACGTCATCCATGATGTCACTTTGTAGAAGCTATGAGATTCAGATTTTGACATTTTGGTCCTCAGACAAAACTTTTTGTAAAAACTCTTTTGATCGTTATATATACATACGGCTTCTACTAGTTTATCTTGTGTTGTGTGAGAATTGATGTGATTGATTTATAAATGATCCAAATGTCTGTCTAATACATAGTTAGCCAATGCATCAGTTAATGTATTTAGACATCTAGGAATATGTTGATATTCAATATATTCAAAATAACGTTCCAAGAGGTGAATTCACAAATACACCTGTAACAAAGTAGGACTTCGAATAGTATATACATTACTTAACTGTAGTACTACAAACTGCGAATCGAGTCACACAACCAAATGATGGATTTCGGGCGAGATACCATCAATCAACAATTTGATAATGATGCTATACTCTACAATATTGTTGGTCACACGGCCGAGACACACACCTCGTAAGGAGACAAGTTCGTTTGTAGGGGCGTAAATTGCCCATGCAGCGGAAGCAAGGTTCTGAGTACTACGGCTAGTGCCATCAGTGAAGCCAATGTAGGGTAGCGAAGAATCCGACATTTGGAAATCACACACAATGTCACATAAGGGCAGAGACTAGATAACGACAAAAGCAAGCTACAGTAACACACAAGAAGTATGATACAATAAAAATACAAGTACTCATGCACAAATGGTTTTATGCATAGTACTTCTTCAAGTACAACCCATTCCTGGGTTCACTCAAAGGGATACCATTGTAATCTACTAACTCATAAGCCCCTTTTTCCAACACTCATCTAATGATATAAGGACCTCACCACATGGCTTTGAATTTTCCAGCTCCTAGCATATCTCGATCTTTTTCATAGAGGAGAACGAGATCTCCTTTGGAGAAAATGTGAGGCTTGACATGTTTGTCGTATTGGGCCTTGACACGTTTTTTCTTAGCTTCTATGACTAGGGTAGCATTGCGTCGAGTTTCATCTAATCGCATAAGATACAATAGACGTTCTTCCTCAGCAGAAGTATTTGGTAGGAGCTCAACAATGAGTTTTAAAGAGGGTATCTCGCATTCAATTGGGAGAATGGCTTACAAACCATAGACTAACTGAAAAGGTGTAAACCCAGTAGTGGACTTGATGGATGTCCGGTAAGCCCATAATGCCAAAAACAACATTGTGTGCCAACTTGTTTTTTGAATCCCTATCATTCGTCGGAGCATAGTTATGAGAACTTTGTTAATTTCTTTGACTTCGCCATTGGCTTGTGGGTAATAGGGCATTGAGTTTTCATGGTGAAGACCCAAATTTTTAGTAAGTTTGGACATCATGAAGTTTCTAAAGTGGATACCGTGATTAGTGACGATAGCCTGGGGAACACCAAAACGAGCTATGATGTGATTAAAAATGAATAATGCTGCGGTCTTTCCAGTGCTGTCAAATGTTGGCATCACCTCGACCCATTTCGTAAAGTAATCAATAGCTACAATAATGTATCCATTCCCCCCGGCTGAGTGAGGGTGACATGTCATGAAATTGATGCCCCATTTTGCAAAGGGACCAATGGAGACCACAGGGTGAAGAGGAGTGGGATGTGACCGTATCTTCTGATAATAGGTCTGGCAAGCATGACATTTTTGAACAGTGATTATGCAGTCGTTAAATAAAGAAGGCCAAAAATACCCTGCTCATAAGATCTTCTTGGCAGTAGCAGACCCATACATATGACCACCACAGGCTCCAGAATCGTAGTCATTCGGAGCTCTCTCAGCTTCGTCGAATGTGAGGTAGCGTCGAAAAATGGAGTCATTCCCCCGACGATAAAGAGTATCCCTGAGGATAATATATTGACAAGCTTGGTAGCATATTCAACATCGATCAATACTAGACAAAGTTGTCCGAAAAGTCTGGGTTTGGAGATATATGATGATATCGCCATACCAAAGATCATCAGTACTGATGAGGAAGAGGGATTCATTGAGTAATGAATCAGCTACTACATTTTCTGTTTCAGAATATGGAAAGTCGCATATCAACTCAACAAACACTAAGGACTTCTTGGACTTGGCACGTTCAAATTCCAAGTCAAACTCCTGGAGTATCATGATCCATTTGGAGTATTTTCCCCCTAGTAATTGACGTGTGAGAATGTGTTGCATAGGGTTGCAGTTAGAAATCATTGTAGTTTTGCACTAGAGGATATAGTGTCGGAAGCGTTGGATGGCTTGGACGGCTGCCAAGGCCAGTTTTTCAACTTGTAAATACTTGATTTCGGTAGGCGTTAGACTTTGACTCAAGTAGTAGATAACATGTTCTTCATTAGCATCATCCTCTTGGATGAGAACCATACCAATGGTGTAATCCGAGGCAACAAGGTAGAGGAAATAATCATGACTATAATCAGGGGGAAAGAGAAGCGGAGCACATGTTAGGGACAATTTCAAAGCTTCAAAAGTGTTGTTGGCGATGGTATCTCATACGAACTCAGACCCCTTTTTTAGGAGCTGCGTAAATCCATGAGTGACCTCGGTGTAATTTGGGATAAAACGACGAAGAAAGTTTTTCTTTCCTTTGCAAACTTTGTAACTGGCGAAGTGTAGAAGGAGGAGGGAGATTAAGGATTGCCTCAACCTTTAAAGAATCCACCCAGATTCCTTGATGTGAAACAATAAAACCTAGAAGTCAGTCGGATTCCACGAAAACAACGCACTTATGAGGATTCAAACGTATACGATAGAACTGACAGCGGACAAAAATGGCTCGGAGATGGGTTGGATGATTGACTTGATGCATTGAGTGAGTAGGTAAATCATCTAGATATGGTTGAATGATGTGCTTGATATCATGGAAAGCATAAGACATAGCGCATTGAAAATTGGTGCCAACGTTCTTGAGACCGAAAGGGAGTTTCCGATAGGAAAAAGTGCCCTAAGGACAAATAAAAGTAGTCTTATGTTGATCCTCGGGAATAGTGTTGATTTGATTATACCCAGAGAAGCCGTCCATTAGAGAGGAGATTTCACTTCCAGCGCAATCGTTGACAATCTGATCAACGAAGGGGGTAGGAAAGTTGTCTTTGGAACAAGTTTTGTTAATATCCCTATAATCAACACATACACGAATTGTGCCTTGTTTCTTTTCGATCGAGACAAGATTTGAAACCCAGTCAGTGAGGGCCACCGGGTAAATAAAGCCAGATTTAAGAAGTTTCTCGACTTCAAGCTTGATAGCAACCACTTTACGTGGCTAAACTAGATGAAGGCATTGCCAGATGGGTTTAGCGTCAGGGTATGTCTTGATCTCATGTATCAAAATGTTGGGGTCGATACCCGACATTTCTTCATAGAACCAGGCGAAGATGTCACAAAAATCTTTGAAAAGGGATGTGTAGGTGACGATTTTGTTAGAAGAACATGAATCTCCAATATGGACATTTTCGACAATCCCAGGTTTGACAGACATGTTGAGGGGAATAGTGGGAGAGATATTTCTTAAGTTACCTTCAGGAAACACATCGTGTGTGGACTCTAGAACAGTTGAGATGACGAAAATGGTTGACGGGGTCGAGATCCGTTGATATTTCTCAAGGGTATGTTTCTCCAGAAAGAGGATGGAACGATGATGTCCATCATCCCAAGGTGTCTCCTCCAAAACATACATGATCATCTCATTTGTGGGAAAAATGACACGGAAGGGATCGGGAGACAACTCACCAAGAGAGGGGGTAGAAGGTGTTGCCAATTGAATGGCCTGATAGGCAGATTCTACCAGGCTTAACGACATTTTGTCACCGTAACAAAGATAATCTCTAGGGTCAGGTACTATCCATGGGTCATGAGACACAAGAAGTTTGTGAATTGAGGTAGAGATCATGTTGATTGAAGCAACAGACGAGCATGGATCATCGAGCAGTGGAATGGGGAAAGTACCCATTAACGAAGAGTCTTTGAGAAGGCCTACACCGACGTTCTCATAACCCGGTGGGGTTTTAGCGATGAACGGTACATTTCCAGTACGCGTTTTAGAGTTAGAGAAGGCTAATTGGTCGACGGTGACTACCTTCCCTTGATGTGGGAAACGTACCACATGGAAAAGCGTCAACACAACTACACACATGGAATCGATCCAGCTGCGGCCTAACAAAATATTGTAATGAAGGGGAGCATCAAAGACTTCCACTTCGACTTGGATTGTTTTGCCTTCTAACGTGATGGGAAACGAAGGAAGGACATTGTAGGGATTAAAACCGGAGCCATTGAAGGCTTTAAGAGTGTTTTGAGATTCGTTCAAAGAGGGAGAGCCAATGGCTTTCCATCAAGTAAGAGACATAACACACATCAAGGCACCCTCATCGATAAAGGTTCGACAAATGTTTTTTTCAGAGACAATCACTTGGATCTAGAATGCGAGTTGAGGGGGTAACCTTGGAATGTGATCTTCCAAGTCAAAAATTATTAAATTCATATCCGTCAGGTCGATTCCACCAATAGCTTTCAATAGTGCCTTCCATTGTGTGGGACAACTTTGAAGGACTTCGAGGGTTGACATCGCAAAAGGTGCTTGGGCCAGATCTTCAACAATGTTATAGTTCTGGGCAACATGAGCATGAGGATTGAAAGCCGATTTTCAAACGATGCCCTTTGGGGGGGGTCAAAGAACTGTGTCAAGGCTCGGTTGTTCAAGATGAAGAGGACTGTTGGTAGGTGGAGTCACGGGAGAAGGTTGTACCAAGGAAGGAGGTAGGTCATCAACCTTCTCTTTAGAGGGAGAATAATCTTTGGCTCGAGTGGTGAGTGCAATGTCGTTCTACTTTGAATCGCCAGTACACATCAATACATAGGATGTAGTAGAAGATGAGGGTTGGTCATGAAGGACAAACTGAACCTGTTGTTGAGATGGGAAGGGTTGGGACAAAATGGCTAGAGCAGGTGGTTTTGGAGCTCCTTGATGGAACTTAGTGACCTCGACACATCGTGGACAATCCTTCATGTAGTGATCATCACCACAGATAATACAAGGGTATCGAGGTTTGCATTTATCCCGATAATCAATAGGTGTAGTTTTGGTTCACTCTGCTTGAGAGGTATTTTTGTCCTCCTTATTCTACCCCATCCCTTTTTGGATTTTTTTTACCGGCTAGAGTAGATTGAACTGCATTTACCTCAGAAGTATTGCCAATGGGAGGGGTAGGAGATGAAGCATTTTGAACATTAGAAGAAGAAGGTTTGGGGTTGGTGCTTGAGGTAGAATGTGGTTGGGCCTGGAAAGTGCCAATCACACCGTCAGCTGCATGAGAAGCAGATGGAGTAGTTGAAGTGACAGAAGTGGAAGGATGAGGTAAGTTAGGTAGTAAGTCGTAAAGGGTACCCATTTGTGAGTAAACAAGGTCAAGGTATTGAGCACAACTTATGGCCTGCTCTTCTATGACTACTCCACCCATGGCAATGTAATGACTAATGTCATTCACAAATGATTTGGTGAACCACTCTACCATCAACTATTTAGGGAGCTCGAGTTTAATGAGACGTCGTCTCCATCGCCACTCATGAATGTGATCGGATATATGAGTGGATTTGTTTTGTTTGAAAGAACTCAAAATCTTGGTCCCCATTTCATAACAAATTAGTAACTGGTAGTGTGTGAGGAAATCCATAGCTAGGGTGTTGAAGTTAGCAAAGAAACCTCATGGTAATTCTATATACCAATTCACAGCAGAACCTGTGAGGGTTCATTGAAAAAGACGTAAACAAATAGAGTCATCCATCAATGAGTTGGATGAACACCAAAGGTGAAAAGTCATGATGTGATTGTTCAGGTCCTCTCTGTTAGAAAAACAGGACCGCGGAGCAATAAAATAAAACAAATGCAGAAACAAAACACAGAAGACACACAATACAAGAGAGACACAGATTTACGTGGTTCACCCAGTGTGGGCTACGTCCACCAGAGAAATTGCTAGGTCCTTCCTTTATTATTATCCAACAAATGAAGGGATACAACCTATAGCAAAACCCGCTGTAACTTCCTCTTCTTTATCTCACAGTCTCCTCTCTCAGAATACAATATTCACCATCAATCATAGCTGCAATACATTTTCCTCATAAAAGAGGGTTGCCTTCTAGGGAAAAAAAACCCTAACATAATCTCTACCATTAGATCTGCGACCTTATAATGAACGGTCCAGATTTACAATGAAATTAAAATATACTTTTACAAGGCAATTTTTTCTTCGGGGGCTTCGCCCCCGAACCGCCACTGGGGGCCCGCTTGCCCCCAGACCTCCCAGCCGGGGGGATGGACCCCCCAGACCCCGCAGAGGGGGTACCCCCCCTTGCATTCCCCCACGTGGAAGAGTGTACATACTTCTGGGGTGTAAATACTTCATGGGGTATAAACACAGCTGAAAGTGAGGACCTCTGAATCGGGAAGATAATCAGGCTCCACAACCAACAATCTCCCACTTGGAGACTGATCTCAACAACTCCACCGCTGCTATATATACTGGACTCTGAACCTTCTTGGACCTGGCAAATTTCTCATCTTCATCTTCATTCTTGAAGACCAACTGAAATTGAGCAAGAACTCAGTTTCTCCTTGGTTACTTCCTTTGTTAACATGTCTGTAGGATTTTGGCTAGTGTGTATCTTTTCCAGCTTCAATTGTCCATCTTCCAAAGTGGATCGTATGAAGTGGTACCTCAACTGTATATGCTTAGTCTTCAAATGGAAGGTTGAGTTATTTGCAAGGTGAATGGCACTCTGACTGTCACAGTACAACTTGTTGTTCTCCTGCTTCTTTCCCAATTCCTCCATAAACCTTT
>ML777403.1:270663-286634 GCA_009831015.1 Picea engelmannii | reverse complement strand
AATCTACTACCCAAGACTCAGAAATATTATCTACAGAAAGAATCAAAGCATCTTGTAACACATCACCTGTTACATTTGCTTCCTGATTTCTCTCTTGTTGTCCATCTCTTTGTTTCTTTGGAGATCTGCAGTCTTTCTTCAGAGTCCTTTCTTCCCAAAATTATAGCACTCTATCTTTCCAAGTCTAGATTTGGATCTGCCTTTCCTAGAATTTCCGTGGTTTCTTGAGCCCTTTCCTCTATCTTTTTGTCTTCCCCTGTTCTCCATGTTCAACGCATTTCTTGATGTCTCACCTGTGATTTTTCGTCGCATTTCCTCACTAAGGATAACACCAACAACATAATCAAGTTTTAAAATATTTGAACCAGAGATAGAGTTACTTACAGCCATGACCAAGCCATTCCAGCTTTCTAGCAATGAGCACAAGATTAGAAGAGCCCTAACCTCATCATCAAAGTCCACTTTTACAGAACTTAGTTGATTAGTGACCGTATTAAATTCATTTAAATGATCTGCAACAGACCCACCTTCTAACATATTCATATTAAATAATATCTTCATTAGAAATACCTTATTTGACACCGAGGGTTTTTCATACAATTTGGCCAATGTGTCCATCAAACCCTTCGTTGTCTTTTCTTTCGAAATATTGAAAGCCATCGACACTGCCAGGCTCAGCTGTATCGTTCCTAGAGCCTTTCTGTCAAGAATCTCCCATTCTTCATCCTTCATGGCCACCGACTTCTTTGCTACTCCACTCAATGGTAGGAATAGATCCTTCTGATATAAATAGTATTCCATCTGCATCTTCCATAACTGGTAGTTTTGGCCGTTAAATTTCTCGACCCTAAATTTTCCATCTTTCGACATTGCTCCCACTCAACCCAGGAACCCTCTTTTCCTACGAGTTACCTTACGCTCTGATACTAGTTTTTAGAAAAACAGGACCGCGGAGCAATAAAATAAAACAAATGCAGAAACAAAACATAGAATACACACAATACAAGAGAGACACAGATTTACGTGGTTCACCCAGTGTGGGATACGTCCACCAAAGAAATTGCCAGGTCCTTCCTTTATTATTATCCAGCAAATGAAGGGATACAACCTACAACAAAACCCGTTGTAACTTCCTCTTCTTTCTCTCACAGTCTCCTCTCTTAGAATACAATATTCACCATCAATCATAGCCGCAATACATTTCCCTCATAAAAGAGGGTTGCCTTCTAGGGCAAAAAAACCCTAACATAATCTCTACTGTTAGATCTGCGACCTTATAATGAACGGTCCAAATTTACAATGAAATTACAATATACTTTTACAAGGCAATTTTTGTTTTGGGGGCTTCACCCCCGAACCCCCACTGGGGGCCCACTTGCCCCCAGACCCCCTAGCCGAGGGGATGGACCCCCCGGACCCCACAGAGGGGGTACCCCCTCTCTTCACTCCCCCTTGTGGAAGAGTGTACATACTTCTGGGGTGTAAATACTTCATGGGGTATAAACATGGCTGAAAGCGAGGACCTCTGAATCAGGAAGATAATCAGGATCCACAACCAACACTCTCCCACTTTGTCATCGAATTTAGGGATTTCTGATGATAGATTGGCTGGTATAGCAGGCCATTGGGGAGAGTGATGAATTGTATCATTTAAAATCCTTGACAAATCCAGAAGATCCAAAGTGGCCAAGAAGGGTAACTATTGATTCACCTGGGAGTACTGGTGGCTTTGGGGAGGAAGCCCCATCCGCAAACCAGTAGGACCATAAGTAGTCTTCATATAATTTGAAGACCCAAGTAGATTCACTGGTGGTTGGAGAGGATAGTAGCACATGGGATTATATCTTTGAACAGGGACGTG
The DNA here is from genome assembly GCA_009831015.1 of Picea engelmannii. Lineage (NCBI taxonomy): Eukaryota > Viridiplantae > Streptophyta > Pinopsida > Pinales > Pinaceae > Picea > Picea engelmannii. The sequence continues at coordinate 284,773 of ML777403.1, read as the reverse complement.
AGTTTGAGCATTCGAGCCCCAAATGGGATTGAACGTACCTAGATATGGTTGGCCTATACTAGGGGGTATCACAGATGTACCTGGAAACTACTGCCCCCCAGTCGATTGAGGAGGATGTTGTATCAACTGATTCCAATACTGGGCCAAGGACATAGGTATGTTTTTTCCATAAGGTGGGGTCAGTCCTCCTATCAAATATGGTGTTCCAATTGGGGGCAGTGTTCCAATTGGGGGTTGTGTTCCAATTGGGATTTGCATTCCAATAGGAATTTTCCTGTTGAGAGGGGTTGAGTCATACCACCTTGGTGAAATTGTCCACTGATGGGAATCTGGTAATTTGGTGTGAAGGAGGGAATAGTGCCACTAGGATTAAAACTGCCAGTGGAGGATGAGAAAGGTCCTCCAAAAGGAAAGTGAGAGAGTGTCAGAATAAAACTAGGAAGAGAGTGCCCATAAGAAGAAGGACCACCAGGAGAGCTGGATGGGGTTTGCGTAGGAGTGGGAATGGAAGCATTTAATGCACGGTATCCAGGCAGTAGTGTTGGGGTGATGCTAGGCGTTTGCGGTGTGATGATGGGGGTGAGACTAACCGCGGTAAACCCGGTGTGAACACTTGTAGTATCTGTATGATGGGCCATTTTGATAGGGATGGTCAAGATGTGGGAAGATCGTGGGGCGTCCATACCAGGAAAGTAATAGGCGGTAGTAAATGGTACTATCTCTGGGCTAGAGATTTCGAAAATCACAAGTGAGATGATTTCGGAAATCACAGGTGAGCCTGGACCAAAACGGTCCCGTCGAAAAATGCCCGTAGACCAAAAAGGATCTTGGACTTCTATGCATGGAAAGGGTCCAATCGGTGATCCAGAAGACACAACAACTAAGTCTTCGGAAGAATTCAGTTGCATAAACTATTTCTCAGAATTGGGGTGAAGTCGAAAGTCCTCTCGAGTATTGGTAATTCGGAAATGTTCTAGAGAGTCAGTTCATTCCACTTGTGGCGTGGTAACTTCTTGGACTTCACTCTGTCGAGGAGAGCCCTTAGGTGAACTTGTAGGCAAGGGTTGAGAACTTTCCATATGCTCTAGAGATAAACCCTACATTCTATGTGAACGACGTGGAGGAGCTATTGTAAACGAGTGACAAACTTACGAAGAAAATCGTATGGTCAACTTTGGTAAACAAACAACACGCGCTAGTAAACAAAATCTAGGAAACAACACCAAGCAAATGAGAACTTCTAGTTCCAAAGTCACTAGTTGGTGATGAAATCCAATGTCACAACAACGAGATGAGAAGGGGCTAGGCTAGGGTGGAAAAGTTACACTGACGACCTGCTTAACGGACTTACACCCTGGTGTAAGCTCCCACACATAATCGTGGGTATACCCTCCAAGGAGCTCGAGTGAGTTTGGCCAATGTCGATTCCATGTACCGTGAAGACTTTCCCCTTCATAGTCACCTTGTGTAATAACCTAGAAATATAGGCCACTAAGGTTACCACCGACAACAATAAAGCCTGGGGGACAGTCGATAGTTCGATCCACACACAAGGGTAGGGTATCTAGCCTGAAATCAACTCAAAAGGCTTCGACTCATCATTGTGGGTATACCTCCAAGTGATCCCCATAATACATGCAATCTCTACACCGATATCAATAAAGCAGGGTGAGTAACTCTGTCAATATCAATGCGACCTCATGTTTGACCCTTGTGTGAGAAGGGCTTCCCAGGACAAGATGTTGTAAATGGAATTTGACACTCCTTAACACAAGATGCTATTGTGTGTTTGGTGATTTGGAGAGTGTATCTCTCTTCCTATTCCAAAGTGCTAGCCTAGCTAAATGTTGGTGTAATAGAGCCCTAGAAAAGATTTACTAGTTAAATTTTACGATTGCGCAGTGTTATTAAGGGTTGTTGCTACTCAAAGGAAGCAGAGATGAAACTGATGTTGTATGAGACTCTAACCTAATGATGCATGGATGAGAATGAAATATATCAATTTTCGTTCAATGAATCCTATGTACGGGAGGAAAGAGAAGTTTTTCGGATCAAACCTAAACTACAATACACAATTTCCTTTAAAATGCAATTGCAACAAATCACGCAAAAATAAAAATTCTCTATTGTTTCTTTTTCAATAATTTCAACAATTGATCTTCAATACTTTTGAAGACGAAAATGATTTTGAAAGAAAAACGTTGTTCACTTTTCAAAAAGGACCTACACCATGATGGTGGGAGTGAAGAAAACCAAAAACTAATGAACAAGCAATAGACAAAAAACCCAAACCAATCTTTTAATGGAAATAAAAATAACAAGCAGACCAAACTAGTCTTTTCAATTGCATGAGAAAAATGATCTTCCAAATAATGAGCAAATGATAAAGACAAAGAAGCTCAACTTTCAACCGATCGCCAGTTCTTAACCAAACAAGCATGCTTAGATTCCAAAATCAAAGAGTATATCATTGCTGAGAAAAGTCAAGAAATGAAAGTCAAGAAAAACGGACAGGAAAAACCTTTGATTTCCTAAGACTGTTCATGCACAACATCTGAAGACAAGAAAACATCAATCAATGGTCCAAGAAGCTCTTTTCAGGCACCTATACTGATCTGGGTAGTTGATCATGCAAAAGTCTTAAAGCCAAAATTTTGAAAAAAAGGGTTCACAGGCTGAGAGTATTACATAGTGTGAAAATGGGTCATTCTCACAGGCCAACTTTGAGCAGAGTGCGAGAACCTCACACTGGGCCTAAACGTAGGATGCGAACTCAATATATTCTCACAGGCCACTGTGGGGGACAGTGCGAGAATGTCTGTAACTAAGCAAATTTTTGGAAAAAGACACAAAATTTGAAGAGGCCTCTGAACCCAGAGGGTCTATCAGAGTATCCTAAAGACTTAGATATTGATATGAATGGAGAAAAGGCAAGGAAATAGAAAATGGCCAAGGAAAAACACCAAAAACCACAAAGAAAATGGGTTATTTCCCCAGTGGAGTCACCAATTTTGTTATCAGACTAATTGGTAGGTGCAGACACTAACAGATCTCCCTAGATCCACCTGGATCTAGAACAAAATAGGACAGGACATGACTCTTTCCCCAAGTTAATACCATTGAATTAGCTAGTAGGGAGGAACAATTAGCATACCTTTGTATCGCTTCCTAGGGTCTCTGTTGCTCCCGTTTCACTCCGGTGCTCTCATGAGGTCAATACCAAGACAACACAAACCAACCAAAGTGAAGATAGCAAAATATATTCAACTGTCAACTTATGTGTATGATCAAGGATGTACATAATAAAGTGAGAATGACTTTATGGGAAAAGGACATGCCATTGTATCATATTAATCGAAAGTAGAAGATACAACCTAATCGCCTTGATGTCGCAAGCTTCCTTTCGGTGGCTCTTGGCTCCAACACACACACTTTCTCGATCCTTGTATGAAGAAGATCAAATCCCTCTTGATAGACTTGCTAGAGTCTCCAAGCTCCTATTCAAGCTAGGTCCTTCACACAATTCTTTCATCAATTCTCCAATGAATCTTTCTTAACCTTTTCCATGAGAATTCCATCAATATATAGGAGAGAATGAGATGGTTACTTGGATAAGAATGATCCCAAAATATCAGAGAAACCAGTAAAAGGATAACCATTCGAATGAAACCCATTCTTCTATAAGATGCCTTTCTAGAACCATCGAGACTTCATCTTTTTCCAAGATTTAGAACAAGTTCGCACCCTAGCTATGTAGCACAGTGCGAGAAGTTCTCACGCTAACTTAAGGTAGCCTGCGAGAATGGTTCATTATCGCACTCTAGGATATTAGAAACCTGTGAAATTTTCTTAGGAGAAAGTTCTTATGGGGAGCCTCAGTACACCGTCATCAATACACCATCAAGATTGACCAAAATCATGGGTAACAGTTGCCGCATGGATTCAGGTAGATCCTCTACCTGAACCATGGGAATCCTCTGAGTCAAACACGACATGTTTCCCTGGATGTTTTGTAGGACTCTCTCAACTTCTCCTCCCACCCCCTCATCCCCCCGGTTCCTCCGTCAATGTCGAGGGAAACCTTCTGGCCATCGTGGACCCATGTCTATGTTACACAAGTGTCTAGTCAATACTTAAGCACCACCCAAAAATATTTTTTTCTACTATACAAAAATAAAAAAAATGAAATATGTAAAAAGAATTGACATACCTATGTCATCGTAGGCGGTCCCTGGTGGGAGTGGCATGTCCAAATCTCCTTTGAAGTCTATCCCTGCATAGGGATAGTCATCTAGGTAAATGACCTGTCGTTGCCACCAGTAGAAGAAATCCTTGTTGTAGGGTGTTGGCACCCTACCTCCCCCCTACCACCTCATTATGTCGGTCCACCGTGCCATGGCTAGATCGCGAGGTCCTCTCAAAAGAATATCGACTCTAAGTCCCAGACCTGGAACCCACTCGAAGAAGAAACTGCATAGGATGGAGGCAAACCCAAAATTTCTCTTAGTCCCCTGTTTTCACTCTGTCAACTGGCTCTTCATATTTTCCAGTAGTGAGGTACAACAATCATACACTGCACTGTATAGAAGATGAGCGGCCTCAATACCTAGTGCAATGAGGTCAAACCTGTGATCCTGGTCAATACAAGGACAATAATCTTCAGGATGAGATTGTTTATTTCTCGGATAAGGAGTTGGCTCCCTACCTTAGGAGTTCTTGCTACACAGTGGGCCTTGATGTACTTCTATATTTTCACTCCATTCCCTGATCCCCATGATTTGAGTTTTACAACCTCTCCTCGGTGTGATATACCAGTTAGAAATTAAATTTCCTCTACTTCAATTCTCAATGGTTGCCCATCGAGATTGAAGCTTTCACTCTCAGGGTCCCAGTAACCCATAAGCATCTCGAGCAACCTCACCTGGGCTCTCATTCCTTTGAGCGCCCAAAATTTATACAAGCCACATCTCTTTAAGGCCATTTGGGCCCTCGAATCTCGATCCACAACAACATTGACATCCACATGCTCTCTCTCTCTCTTTCCATTCAAGAACCATCATGCCAAGGAGAAATCAAAATTTGAGATAGAACCCTTCAAATTTATTGTTTGCGTTCCTGTATGCAATCTACCTCACTTACAGTCACATATAGGGTTGGCTACACATGACCTGTAGTTTACACATGCGTGTATAACTCATCATATAAGCGATTTGATAGGGGAAAACCCACATACACCGAAATTCACATTTTGTGCCCTCAACAACTAAAAATTTGGAACCTAACTCAAAAATTTAATTTGCTGAAATAGAAGAGGAAGGGAAGTAGATTTACCTGATCCAAACGGTTGTTGATTTCATTACTTGATGCTCCCACAAGGAGGTATTTTGGTCCAATTTGCACTAGTTGGGTAAAAAATCAAAATGCTATAGTAATTTTTTATTTTGTTACTATTTATAAACTATTTTTACCCACTTTCTATAGTTTTAAGCCATTTTTTCAGCTAATGGACTAATACAAAGGTGGATTGAGTTGATTTTTGCAATTTTAACCCAGGATTCTTGCAAATTTCAACGTTATGTTGGTCTTTCATCACCATGGGAAGGTATTTTCATTACCCATCATATATGATAGGTATCCACTTTGTTATGCATTTTCACATTATCCTATAGCTGTCACTTTTATGCCTTAGGTACGAACCCATTTGATGCGACACGGAACCTTCCATTTTCTATAAGTCGTGTCATTATCAAGTGGTAGAGACTTACCAAACATGGGTTCCCTAGTTAGATCCCCTACTGCATTTGGTGCCCATGCAGAGATTTTTCATAGGACCGAGAGTCCTTCATAGCTAGTACATGACTTTATGCTAAGCCTCATTTATCACTCATAAACATGCTGCCTTACACCCTGAGGACTCCTAACCGAGTTTAATTTAATCTCTTTTCCAACTCCTCTTCAAAAAGTGAAAATATTGTTGACTGATTTGTCGCTTTCACACTCGTTAAATTGGAATTGAAAGGTTGTGAGTCTTAGTTAGGCTCTTTTCTGACTCATTATCAAAAAATGAAAAGATTGTCGAGTGAACTTGTCTGTTTCACACTCATAAATTGGATTTGAAAATTCATTTATTTGGCACAAGTTTAGCCCTTTTTCACACCAAGTAGACTAAAAGACATAAAAAGGGACATTTTTTGGCGTTAAGTTATGATTGCATCTCATTCCCTTGCTTGCATTATTGAGCCTATAGCCGGTTCTCACTTTGTGTTATAAACCATTTTCCTCAACAGTGTTTTGTATCGTCAACCAAACAGAGCCTTGTTTATATCCTTCTTAATTTGACACCCTATACCTAGGAGGAAACATTCCCCCGAGTGTCCATCTCCCACATGCATTTCCATGCATTGAGCATAGGTATGTTCCATTGTTGGAACTAGTTTTTCTTACTTGCAACCCTCGTTTCCTCCTTTGTATCATAGCATTAATTTGTCTATGAAAAAAAAAAAAGATGGACGGGAAGGGAGTATTATCTCATATTGGCAGAAGTCGTGTTGCCTTTGAACAAAGCACAAATTTATTGAATCCGTCATCATAATTTTGGGATTAGAATGGCCTTAGGAAGCTGACCTCATTACAGAGTCTTCTCTACCAACTGTTTACTCTTCCGGTCCCTATAGAGAGTTTCATTGATCCCTATAGCATCTCATGGTTTCATCATTGGGTCTATGCTACCAGAGTCCTCCATATGTCTCATGCTCTTGTTCAAAGGAAGTCTATCAACCTGTGTCGGCCACTCCTCAAAACTCTTGACTTTTCATGTCATCCATACCCTCAATTTGTCTCAGAATTACATGATATTGTAGTCCTATCGTGCACCCTAGTCCTACTTTCATCATTGGTAGGTAACCTTGAACCCAACAGTTGACATTTCATGATGGGTCGTTGACTTGGTGGTTTCCCTTGTGTTCAATGACAAGAAATCTATTCACACATTGGGATTTGTGTAGTGTCTTGGATTCCATTAGCCTTATTGGTGGTTTCCCTGCCTTTGTCAACAATTTTCATCATTGGCTTCTATTCAGAGGGTCTTTCTCGTGTACCTCTTTCACTTGGCACATGCAAAAGATGCACAGGGTCATTGGTTTGTGAACATGTTTTTTGTCTGATTTCCACCAAATCATGAAGCTCTTGATTTGTACCTTGTGCTAACTGATGAGAGATGGCGTAATGCTCTCCTTTTAGCGAGTCTATTTCCATCGATTTCATCCCATTTATTTTGGAAACAGGACCTGGAGTCTTATGAGTACCTTGAGGCTTGCAGTCATCAGTGGAAGGCTCTTTTGCCATCGATAGTTGGGAATACATCAATGTCTCCTGATCAATGGATTCTTCAGGTGTTCGACACCGACTCCTTTATTCACACTTGTAAGAATGTACTTGATGCCTTGATACCTACTTTCATTATCGGTAGGTTGTCTCATGTTTGTTAACGATATACATCAATGATTGGTAATCAAATGATCTCTCATTGTGTTCGACCTCAACTCCTTTACTCACATGATGTAGACTTGCACCCTTGGCAGATTGTGTAGAAGACTTGAAGACATCACTATGTGGCTGCAACTTTCTTGAGTTGTTGCTTCCTTTTCATTGGACCAGTACCTATATGACTTCAGTGATCATGGGAGATCAGATTGTACTCCATGGTATACAGATATCTTCAGATTGGTTTTGAGACTGGTTCTACTGGGCCTTGTTCGGGACTATGAAAACTATTGACATGTAACCGCATTTGTATTTTCCTATTCATGGCCACAGACACTTGTTTGGTATATTTTCACATGGATTTGCAGTGTAATTTTATTGGCAGCCATGTATGCAAAGTTAGTGTAGAATATAATGAGAAACTAGTTTGTCCAGTTGGTTCCCTATCACTCCAATTATGGGTTTTTTATAATGTATTTTGGCCATCGCAGAGACTTCTCTAAAATCACACATTAGGGGGCATCTGTTATAGCAAGATTTTCCTCACCCTATGAAATCTTGCACAGAGGGCCTTATTCCATTTCCCTATGCACACTTATCTTCCCTGTTGATAAAATCTAGAGACAAAAATAAATAAGTTTTCCACATGTACATATCTTTCACACTATACAACATGCGTATACGTAGGCTTCTCCACTACAACCCATGTACATTGGGATTTGTGCCATAAAATGAAAATTAAATGTTAGGTTTCCATGTCATGATAGGATATCTCTAATCCTTGGGATTCCATATACTGGAAGCATTTCGAATTGACCCTTCAGTTCCATTTTGAAGGCTATAAATGGGCCAATTTCGAGCTCTGGAAAAGGAGAAAGAATTCAACTTTGAGAGAAAAGTTACTTTGGAGAAATTATTTACTTCATATCGAGTCTGCATCCCTTTGTCCTTTAAGTCTAAACACAGTGTTCAGCCCCCAATCTCTTCCCTTTTTGATTGAGAACCTCATTATTTCTCTCTTATGAGCTTGCCTTCGGTGGAGGATTGAAGTGGTGGAGGCCCAACTGGAAGGAACTTAGTTTCTTAGTTCTGAACCGTGCCGACATGGAAGTTTGTAACATTTTCACTTCTGATGATCACATATTAATAGAAATACTATTTTCTCTTCCAATTGATATCTTGAAAATATATTGAATTAATATTCCATGAGCGTATTTGTCATGTTTATTAATGGATTATGCTATCTAATGTGCTAACCTTTTATATTACCACCATATGCTTTCTTTGCTTGTTTGCTGAGAACTTGTTGCAGGTATATAGCTTTGAGTCAAAGTCCTCAATGGTGGACTTCATCGAACATCTGGATGAGGTAGGCCTCTTTCTTATATCTCTTGCATATTGGTTTATATAGCATGTTGTTGGGCTAGAGTTGACTTCTGCAGTCATTTCCGTCTGTTGTGTTTTACCCTAGCCATAGAGATATTTTCCTCGTAACATACTCATGGTCAAAATAGTTATATTCCTCAGAGAAAAATTATTTTTCCTTCATCATTTTCCCAAGTTCCTCAACAAACGAATCCTTCTTTTGCTAGCCAAAAACATATATGGGAGGACCTTCTGGATACAACTTCCCACAATAACCAATTTATGGTCCTATTGGTGTTCCCATGCCTCACCAATATTATCCTCAAAGTAATCGACAATCACCTTTTCTGGCTACTTTAGATCTCCCAGACCTGTCGAGGTTAATGAATGATCCCATATTGCATTATCCTTTTTGGCCAGTTATTCCCGCAAAGTTACCATCGGATATCCCAAAGTTTGATGGTAAACCCGGAGAAGACATGAATAACCATGTCATGACATTCCATCTTTCGTGTTCATTAAACTCATTGATGGATGACTCTATTCGACTGTGTCTTTTCGAACGTACTCTTACGGGCTTCACAACAAAACGGTATATTGAATTACAATGAGGATATTTTCAAGATTTCATTTCACTTGCAATGGATATCCTCATCCATTTTCAATTTCCAATTAGATACGAAACCACAATGGAACTTTTGACCTCCCTTCATCAGACCAACTTCATATACATTTCCGATCATATTCATGAGTCGAGACGATGAAGATGATTGATAAAAGATACCATCCCAGACCATTTGTTGGAAGAATGGTTCACAAAATATCTTTTTCCACCTATTTCTCGTGATGTGGTGATGGGAGGCGTAGTTACAAAAGAGGAATCTATTTCTCATGCCCAATATTTGGATTTGGTTTATTCCCAATCTGGTACTTTATATGAACTAATCCCAAATTCTCCTTGTATGTCAACCAATCCATCCAAACCATCATATGCCTCTCATTCCAATGACATTATAGGTTCTCTCAAAACTCAACTTGCCTCACAATTACTTGGGACTATAAATCATTCAGGATCTACCTTGACTACAATGCAGGCTTCTATCCCATATAGTTCCTCCCCAACTAAAATCTCTGAAGTGGATTGTTGGCCCTTGACCAAGTTTTGAGAGAACATTGGTCATTTTTACCACTTTTGGGATTTCGACAGGCTGGTCGAATATGGAGCACCCAGGCAGAGCTAAGATCGTGGGATATCACTTATTTTGTGGGCTTATAGACCTATGGTTTTGGACCTAGGGTTTATGTAATGGGTTAAGGGATGTTGGCCCATGGGTTTACCCATGATTAGGCCTCTTTGTAAATGTATAAATACGTAGCTAAGTGATGTAAGAAGTAGATTTGGCTATGTGAAAAGAGTATGTTTGGCTTAGTGCAAGATATTGCAAGTTGCTTTTTCTGAACAGACTGTGTAGGGTTTGGCTCTATGCTACTAAGGAGTTGGCTCTGTGCCTTGACCTGATTTTGGGGAAGGAGGATCTGGTGCGCAGTGCGTAGATATCATATCCTCTATAGAGTTTGGATCTGTGGCTTTGTGCATAGGAGCAGATGAATGTAAGAATATTGAAGACTAATAAATAAGAAGAAAATAAGTTGGTGGACGTAGCCCCACACTAGGGTGAACCACGTATATTCTATGTTTTGATGTGCTTTGTGCGATGTGATTGATGCTTTTTTATTTTCTTAAGTATTGTTGTTATAATGTATGGTGAATGCATCTAATGTTGTTTCTTATTGCTTAATGGTATTTGAATGTTAGATCAGAGACCATGATATGTGCTAAGTGATTGAATTACTTGATATTTATTGATACCATGTTGATATGTAACAAGGGTTTAATCTACAATGTGAATGAGACTCATGAAATGATGCATATTGTTGTTTAAGTGCCTTGTTAAGTATTGTAATCACAGATTTTTGTCCCATCTTGGTTGTAGACACTTGAGTCCTACAACCCTCCCTTCCTCTACCTCGGGTGAGACTTCATATGCTTCACAGGTGTTTCTGAAAGGGCCGGTAGTTAGGGTTTTGTTGGTGCATTGTTGAAGCATTGAAGTTTGGGTCTGCCCATGTGCCAAAAAATGGTTTCGTTGTCAGGACCTGAAACTATGATTGTTGGGAACTGAATAAAAGAGAAATCTCTATGCATAGATCTATTGTTGTAGTGCGTAGTATTCTACTTGACTTGCGAAGCTCTGTGCTAAGAAAGAAACATGATCTGAAGGAAAGAGGTAAGCTCTTAAATTTTTGTGCTATGGTAAAGATAATATAAGTGGAAATGTTTTCTTCGAAAGTATGAACCTAGGTATGTTTGATAGATTTTGTCCTCATCTGGAAACTAGGGCACAATTAGAAGAAAGAGTTGATCTGAATAAACTTGATAGAAATAGAGAAAAATATGTTATTCCTATGCATAGAAAGAATTTTTGGACTAATAAGTGGATGTAGAAACCTAGAAAGAATTTTTGCAGATTGTAGGTCCAGCACTATGATCCCAGTGCGCAGTAAAGGAGAGGTTGGGGATCATTTAAAGGAAAGAGAGGATTGACACTGTGTTATAATTGTAGAAGACCAGGACATCTTGCTAAGGAATGACCTGGTATACATCCTATTTGTTTTTGTTGTAAAGCTATTGTTCATGAGGTTCAGGATTGTCTAAGAATGATTGCTAAAGTTGAAAAGATGAACATGAGACAAGAAAACTATAAAGAAGGTCAAAATAATAAGGATATGTTAAATAATCATACAAAAAAAGAGTTAGAGACTATGTTAATATAGTTACAAGAAGTAATGGGTGATCACAGAGACATCAGTTTACCATAGATCCTAAAAGAAAAATAACGCATAGTTACAGGAATATAAGAGTTCGACATAGACTGTGTATTGGATGAAGAAACACATGTGACTATTATTCCACAAAGAACTTGGGAAAATTTGGGATAGCCTTCTATGATACCTTCATTGGGAAAGATAGGCTTGTTTAAAGGAAAGATGATAACCCTATGTGGAAGAATTACTAATATACTTATGTTTTTTCATGAAACATTGACTGAAGAAGAATTTGAAGTCATTAAGTTTATTGAGAACAACGCCCCCTTTCCACTTTTGTTAGGAATTACTTGGATTGAGAAGGACCATATCAGAAGAAAAGAAGAGGAGGAAGCTACAAAATAGAAAAAGAAAGAGCTAAGGGACCTCATAACCAGAAAAATAGAGCGACTAATAGAAGAACAAGAGGCTCAGTTGAATCAACAAAGGGAAAGAGAATTAGCTATTGAGGTTGAAATAACGCAAAAAGGTTTGAAGGACCTTTCCATGCAAGAAAGAAGACTAACTACCCTGGAGTTAATAAGAGAAGAGGTATTACCTTTGAACCCTTTGAAAGACCATCAGCAGTCCAAAGCTACTATGCTAAGAGAAAATAAGAATAAGAATGGAAAGAAGAATCTAGAAACTCATATCATAAGAAAGAAGGCAAGGAAGCTCAGTAAGAAGAAAACCAATTTACAAAAACTATAGGAGGTTCTAGAGAATACTTTGTAGGAGGCAGATCTACAAAACTTGAACCTCACTGGAATAACAGAACCACACAAAATGGGACTTCGCCACAACGAAGCTATATGACCATTGGAGGCGCCTCGACCATTAGAATAACACCCCAGAATGGCTAGAAAAAGAATTTATGAGAAAATGGACTGTTGACACCACGCCATAACAAACAAATTCACATTGATGGATGCATTCCTGCCCATTGGAGGAATCTATTATGATGCTTTCTTATTTAACTCATCAGTTACTGTGTCGGGACCACTTTTTTCCACCCATGATTATCCGAGCTAATAGAGAATTGAGTGTATATCATGCTATTATTTATAGACCTCGCCATCCGTGTGATTACATTGCTTGTCCACTCACCTACCCGATTTATTTGGTTACAGGTGTGAATGTCGGGAGAACATAGCATGTTAGAAAAGTATGTGGAGGAGATTCTCGTGGAACTCATGGCTGAGAAAGTTATGTCTGTAGGAATATAGGCATTGTTGATTGGAGGATTGCAAGCATCCCCCTCGATGGGACGTCATTCTATATGACCCGCTACTAAGAAGCGAAGAAAACATTGCGACAATCTGGCTAATGCGAAGCAGATCATGTCAATCTTTCTGGAGTACATGTCACCTTTGGATGGCGCGGTGAGGATATGGATATGGAGGAGATCACCAAAGAATTTCCAGCAGAGTTCCTTGTACCAGTTGACGCTGCAGAACTCTTCAACCCCGACATCATAGGAATTCCATTAGTCACCCGGGTCGAGCATGACGGACAGACTAGCATGAAGAAAAAGAAGAAAAAGGAGGACGTGCAGAACATAGAAAGTGAGGAGGAGGACACTGCATTGGAGGAAAGTGGGTTTGAATCACCCACAGGAGGAGGAGAAAAAGTAAATTAAGAAGAAAACGGAGGAGAAGAAGGAGACAAACAAGAAATAGGCAAAGTTACACCGTCTAAGGATCCCCTTATAGAGGCTGAAACATCGAAGAAGAGGAAGGTTTCTTCGTAAAAACCCTCATCAAGAAATAAGACATGTGCCAATAAACCCCAGTTGAAGAATGTGGTCATAGTGGACAATGTTGATCTCATCATAACAGTATTGGAAGATGCTTCACAGGATATCTTGTAGAGAAATGGCGTGAAGCAGGAAATGCTATATGAAAGAATCGAGAAAGAGATGAAAGAGATACAACAAGCCATCCATTCGAGCTACACAGTACCTACTACTCCTTCTTCATCGAAGATTGAAGAATTAGGGGATGATCCCACCCAATTATGAAGGCTAGAAGATGCAACAGAGGCTCAACTTCGTTGAGTCCACGAAGAGAAGGAGTAGGCTACAAAATCCTTGAAGCAAGAAAAGGAGGAGGTCTTAGAGAAACTTTGAGCTGCGTAGAAGGAGAAAGATGAAATTCGGGCGATGTACGAGGAGGACAATGCGAAGATGAAAAAATAAAAAGACCAGTTGCTCACAGAGAAGACTGTGGTCAAAGAGGCAGTAACTAAATCACTTTGCTATGTGTTGGGGCTCAGAAATGTCCTATTCTCATCCACCTTTCCCTTCATCATTCTTCACATTTCATCGCCCCATTAACCTTTCACGATATCATTTCCATAAATATACTTGGGTTTCACCTTATTGTTCTCCACTTTATTC
>ML777403.1:233486-253733 GCA_009831015.1 Picea engelmannii | reverse complement strand
AAAAAAAAGGAATACAAAATCTTATTTTTTTAGAAAATATACAAAAAAAATATAATAATAAATAAATAAAATAAATAAAAATAAAAATAAAAATCATAAAAAATAAAAGAAAAAAAATCTTAAAATGAAAACAAATTATAAAAAGTAAAACAACACAAATAAATAACATTGCAAATTGACATTTTTATAAATTCTTGAAAACAATAGTGAACACATGTTTTTGTGATCGACGATGATACATATGCGCGCGCAATAAGAGATATAAAACCACATTTTTTTTACTTTGTCACATTTGTCCTTCTTTCTGCATGTTTTTTTCTTTGAACATCTCACAAGTTTTCATGCAGGATTTGTACTAAGTTTTTTTTTTCAGGTGCATGGTCAATCACATCTTGCTGCTAAAGTGATTTTCAAAGATCACAAAAATTTTCAAAAATAAACATGTCTTATTGACTGCTTTAAGGGGTTGATTCCCGTCTTACACATCATGGCATTTGCGGTTACACATAAACCCGTTCATAAAACCATTTGTGCCATGAATGCCTTCTGCACATTTCTCCTTCAAAGCAACTTGTTCATCCCTGTGTTGAAGCCCATCTTCCATTTACTTATCCTTCATGAATTCGCACATTCCTATCTTTCTAAGTCGCATACATCTCTTTAGCTTTTTCAGCTTGCCTTGTCAATAAAACTATCCAACTCCCTTTCCTTGACTACATTGCCTTGCCATAAACACTGTTACTACTGAGATCTTTTCATTTATAGTCCTACCAATCTTTTTATCCAAACTCGTGTTGACTGATGTGGGATTCCTTTAGGCCCACCTTTCAACAAGTCTTGCCCCATCGACCTCAACACATTATCTGGGAGATAGACTAGAGACCATTTTGAGTACCTGGACACTTGCATGCCTTAATGGCAAGTTCTCTCGGTGACAATTGTTGAAACAGTTCTTAAATTTTATTTTTTTTTATCCCTAAGTCCTAAATTTTCCTTTTTTGGGTTTTGGCTTTTCACAAAACATGAGTTTCGTTATCAATTGCAAACACACGGCACCTTTTTCTCAAAGAATTTAATTATTTGGATAATAAAAGGCAAAAAAGATTAAAAGAATTAGAAGAATCCCGACGCATTTTCTATGAAATTATTTTAATCATGATAAGTTTTAAAACTAACGGATTTAAGGTTAAGCTTGAAGAATTTTTGGGATTCGGGGTTTGCTGAAAACATATTTTTTCTATACAAATTGAATCGCGAAATCCTAATCCCCAATTTCCTGAAACATTGAAGTCTTAGTTAAAACATGGATTAATTAATTCTCTAATGTGAAAGGTTAAGGGTTAAGATAATCATGTCACAATTTAGGGATTTGTGGTTGAGTGATAACACATCTCTTGTCATCATGATTCCCAAAATCCTGAATCACGAAACCCCGATCCATAGTTTGTGTTAAATCAAACTAACTCTGTTTTGGCCTTAATCATGATTAGTTAGTTAATTAAGATGAGTTTAAGTCCTATCTTTAAAAAACCCGTCGCGATTTCAGAGATCAGATTTCATCGATGACATACTTCTTGACAACATGATCCCCGAAATCCCGAAAACGCTTAATCTCAATTAATTCCTTCGCTAAAACGCTTTAAGTCTTAATTAACACGTTGCGATTTCATGATTTCGGAGATCAGATTTCATCGATGACATACTTCTCGACAACATGATCTCCGAAATCTCGAGAAACAAAGTTTTCAGTCTTAATCTATGATTAGCACTAATTAACCTTTTTCCAAAACAGGATTAATGATAATCATTCTTTTTAAGTTTTCATTCATGTTTCACTTTTCGATTAAGTAAAGTGTCTCAAGTTTTCTTTAAAAATCCAAAGGTGCCAAAATACGGACATTAAATGCGTATCTCAGAAATATATCTTCTGCATTAAATGCCTTGAATTCTTGTCAGTTGTGTCAATCCCATCACTTTTAAATGTATTCAAAGTGAGCATTTAAATGTTTGTGTTTACATTTTATCAAGCGCAAGAAACACTTAACTGAGCTCATTCATTCATTTTCTGTGATAGGTTTTCAATTTAATGTAAAGTCATGGCATCGAAAAAGGCACCGAAGAAGAGTGAAGATACACAGGAAGGAGATATTATCTTCGACACGACACCACATGCTATAGACTCCATTAAATCTTGGACTCAAATCTCTGAATTTTTGGCATATGAACTCAAGAATGCTCATCCTGATTCTGAGAATCATTGCCAGGACATAGCTGAATCATAGCTTCATAAGATCGTTGCATGCCCACGGCTCGTGGCATACAATGATATGATCAGTTGGGCCTTGGAAAAGGTCGATATACCGACGAGGAGCATCTTAAACAATCAAGGAGTTATCGCCGGCTCATTCAGGCCAGAACACATACAAGTAATGTATAAACTCTTGCCAAATCCTAAACATAATTTTAATGCTGAATTTTTAGTAGAGTTTCAGAGGAAAGAATGCATTGAGGTAGACCAGACATATCCTGATATGATTAGAGAATGGTCGAGGTGTCCATCAAAGTTTAGAGATGATACCCATGGGATTTATTCTAGAACATCCTTGAATGAATACATGGTATATGTAGCCATTATGCTATGTAGACTTTTCAGAAGAAAAATCCCTGCCATTTTCATGCAGATTGGGTGCCCTTTTAAGAAGAAGATTTAGAAGGGTATGATTTTAACTGGCATAAGATTTTGTCAGATAATCTAACATAGGAAATCTCAAACTACAAAGCAGCAAAATCAAAGGGACAACCAACAGCCTTTTACATGTCAGCATACATTATGGATGCAATATGTTATGTGACTCCTTTTCCCTTAATGAATTGGAGTTGGAACAATTCCTATCCAGAACCCATTCATAAATATCACTCTGCCCTTTGGGAAGAAAATGATAAGGATGCATTTTATGAAGTTTGTTATTTTATTATAATTCTGATGCATAAAATATTTTTTGGATGCGAACTCCCTCGCATTTCTGATGCAATCACAGAAAATCTTAAAGCAATTTCCGACTGGTTTATTGAGGAGAATATTTCCTACATTAGGGTTTACGGTTGTTCCATTCCCCCTCATGAACTCCCTAAATTCCTATTGGACAGATTGGTATGTAGAGAGGTAGCCCATCAGATAGTAAAGGGCGGCGTTGGATTAGAACTAAAAGCAGCTTAGAAGAGGTCAAGGCCAACTTTCCCTGTACATATTGGGAAATTTTATTTATTAAATCTAGGCCATTCTAAGGTAGAGGCTGAATCATTAAAAGAAGTGAAATTAGTAGATATTGAGCATAGAAATTATGACCCCTACCAAGTAATAAGCAGACATTTTATGCATTGTAATCTAAAATCCTATGAGCATGAAACATCTATCTATGATGATGTATTCAAGGATGTTAAATCATATGAAGAAGTACTGAATAGAGTACAGGCCATGCCACGTGACTCACAAACCGGATTTGCATCATTACAGGGCCATAGGCAAAGTTGCCTACCCAAGAGTTTATAGGGTGAAGTTTTGACCCCACCTCCAGAGCAGGAAGGTCCTCCCCCAGGGTTTGAAACAAATACATAGGACAAAGAAAATACCAAAGGCAAGATGAAGGATACTAAGATACCTTCCCAAGACACTGAGGGTTCCCAGACAAAAGAATCAGAGACAGGGAAGGGAAAAGAGATGGAAACACCCCCAGAAATCCCTAAGGATGTTCCAGAAAATACAAGAGGAATAGCATCAACAGATCTCGGTAGACCCATCACTTCCTTGACCCCATTGCAGTCAACTTATGGAACCCCCCATGAAGGAGCTCTGTATGTTAGTGATAAGAAGAAAGAAATAAAATACAGGTCACACAGGCACAGGTCCAAAAGTAGGAAGAAGAAAATAAACAGTTACAAGATAAAATTAGTTCTATTACTAATCAAATAGTAGAACTTGAAATTTTCAGGGAAGAAGCATTGGGAATACATTTGAAAATAGAAGAAGAACAACAAAAAGTGTTTTTAAATCTAGAAGTAGTCCAGAATTACTTTCAAGAAACAAATAAATCCTTGGAGAATGTTCTCCATAAGGAAAGGGAAGGAAAAGCAGCCAGAATGACTTTCCAAAAGGCAATAGCCCTCTCAACAAAGGAGGAAGTCGGAAGGATTCAGAAATTATCCATTTTAGAATAGGTTAAAGGAGACATAATACTTAAAGTGTGGGAAGCAGACCTGACTAAATATAAAAGAATAACCAGAGAAGTCAATGATGATTGCCAGAGAATTTTTGATCTCTTAGAAAGGACTTCATTGTATATTGGAAAAAATGACTATCCTAGATTATTAGGTGAGATTAACATTGTCAAGCACCAGCGGAGGTTCAAAGAAGAGATGGAGGAAATGAAGGTAGAGATCTAAAAAATTAAAGTAATCGATATCATAGAAATCGACAAATAGATGGTGACACCGAAATTAAAGTTGCAAACTATTAAGTTCACAGGGAAGATGATAGAAGATTGTTTGCCTAAATTACAAAAAAGATTCTTCATGTTTGAAGCAAAAGAGATACCTGACGCTCCCAGAGTTTTTGTGAAATTTTTGGGAAAGTGAGTTCACTGTCTTGAGGTAGAGAAAGAAAATTCATCAACACAAATGTAAAAGCATTTTTTTGAATATTTTCATCTTAGAAATTAGAAAATAAATGTAAATGGTTGACATTATTCATATATGTAACCGTAATCTTAGGAAGTTGGTTAATTACCAACAAGAAAATATCTGATGAAGATGTATAAATATATTTTCAAAATACCAAGAAAAGGCTTTTGATTTTTTGGAGAGTCCCGACTGTATTAACAGTTTTCCAATCCATCATAATATATGATACAGATGAGATTCTAAATCCTGCCAATTTTTAGCTATGTGTTCTTTAACCCTGTTTACTATACTTTGTTATGTTTTTCTTTGAATGTTTTTCTAATGAATAATCAATTTGAAGTTATCTGTAAACATCTTTTATAGTTTAGATTGATTCGGATATCAAATTATTTACAGCTTTTCCTCTGAAATTGCTATCAGTGATTTTAAGACCTGTGAATCATTTGAACCTTAATACTTAACATTTCATTAGAAATCTTGTTTTCCTTCTTTAGTTCTTGTTACAATATGGGATTCTTTCTTGTTTAAAGCCTCATATTTTTCAGTAGTATTTCTTTGTTATTTTATAATTCTCAAATTGTTGCAAATCCAGGAAACAATCTCGAATGTTTTTATGTTAGTGTTTTGAATTTCAAAACTACTTTTCCTATTCTCATCTCTTAAAAGATTGAAGTGACAGTTGATTAAATTCTTTCACAATTAAATAAAATATTATTCTCCATGGCTGTCCCAAATAGAAGATAACCCAACATTGAACCTGGCCTTCATGATCAAACCAATATTGCTTTGAACCTATTTAATACCATCCTAAAAACAAAAACTAACCGGGTCAAATTAGAACGATTATGATCTGCTATTGAGAGAGATATTAGCATCCAAGAACAGCGAGAAGCTAGACAGAGACAGTTGAGAAACTGATTCTTCTTCACCCTTCCTTTTCAATTCTTATCCTTAAGTTATTATTATTTTTTTTTACCTTTACGGATGCCTTGACAATATACTTTACAACATTAAAGTATAAACTCAAGAGAAACATCTTGTTGGCTCCATTGCCGAGGAATGAAGAAATGAATCTTTTCCCTGGGAAGAACGACATTGACATTTTCTGTCTTTGATAGTGAACAAGGATGGAAAACCTTCTAAGGCTATTATCATTTTTCACTTGGTGAGTCCACAATAACTAAACTGGCTATTAGCCGAAAGAACACCAAAAAAAACTCTGACAGCAAGCAGACCTCACCAGTCTCCAATCCGGAAAAGATTTTAAAATCATGAAAATTACTTAGACAAGTCTTTTTACCCATACATACTATATGTCAGCCTGACTTTATGCAGTTGAATGTTTCAAAAACTCTTGAAATATCTATTTCTCTTCCCCTCTTATACGATACATTCTCTTTTCCTGAGGTTTCCTCCCCAGATTTCTGAGAATCTTCTCCTGACAAATTTCAAGCTTCAGCCTAAAATCTAACCATGGCTACACAAGGAGGTGCTGGAGCTAGAGGTGGTGCCCCTGGAGGACCAATAGGTGGTCAAGTACCGCTTCCTGGAATCTTCACTAAAGTAGCTGCTAGATATGCTCCCCTTGTCCCTCCCATTCCTCTACATGATTTCCCCGAAAATTATATGAAAATTCTTTCAAAATTTATAAGGGAAAGGGATCTGACTGCCCAAGAACATATAAAAATTTTCGACCAATTTGCTGACATCCTCGGAATAGAACACGAAGATGTCTAGTCTAGACTCCTCGTTCAAACTTTTGAAGGACATGTGAGGACCTAGTTCCGATCCTTAGCAGCTGGATCTTTAAGATCTTATGAAGAACTTGAAAGTGCATTTATTAGACAATGGGGAGACAGGAAGGACCACCTCTACTATTTGACTAAATTTGGAGCCCTTAGAAAGAAAAACTCCAAATCAGTTCTAGAATTCACACAAAGGTTCAACAAGTTGTATAATAAAATCCCAGTTGAGGTTAAACCTTCACAACCCGTAGCAAAGGTGACTTTTGTTGGTGATTTTGACCCCGAATTTGCCTTATTATTGAGAGAAAGGAGATCAATAGATCTCACGAAAATGTAGGATGATGCGCTTGAGATTGAATCAAACATGATGGCATCAGGGAAATTAAAAGAAAAAACAGAAACTGGAAACAAAGAAAATAGGAAATTCAAAGAACAAGGTGGATCTTCAGGATCGGGGAAATCCTCGGGAGATAAAATAGACGAGATGACTAGGGTAATTAGAGAACTTTCAAACAAGATCTAAAAAATGGAACTAGAGAAATCAAAAAGAGATAATTTCCCCAGGAAAGATTTTAGAAGGAATCTTGATCCTTAGGTCCCACATAAAATAATTAAAAATGAAGACCAAAAAATTCCAATCCCCTTCAAAAGTGAAAACTTCATTGGAGAGGAAGATCTAGGATATTTTGAAGAGATCGATGAGGATATTAATAATCTTGGCGACGATAATAAATCACCTTATTTATCAAGACAAGATTACGAAAGGTCCTTAAATAAATAAATTACATCGAAAGACAATGTTAGCAATAATATGCTTGACGATTTCACCTATCAAGGTATTATAGATGATATCATAGCCGAAATATAGGGAAAATATAATTTAAGACCAAGGAACAAAAGTCTCCCAACTGTTTCAACAAAAAAGATCTTGCCAAGAGGTGAAACCGGTGAGGTGACTCCAAAAGTTGCTGACAAACAGACTGTGAAAAAACACACAGCTGATACACAACCTATCCATTCAGAGCCAGTAGAAACACTCGCTGTGAAGACACAAGATCCTGTAAATGAAAACAAGTCCACATCACAAAGAAAAGATGAAAAGAAAGGAATGGAGGCCCCGAATATAGAAAACAACACGGCCCTAGGAAATTTTAATCTGGAAAATGAAATAAATAAAATCAAAATTCCTATTCCCCTTATTGAATTAGCTAAAAATCCCATATACAAAAAACAAATCGCCAAGATGATTAACTTTTCCTAAGATGAAAGTTAGGTCGATGTCATCAACTTAGAAGATGACAAGCCAAACATAGTCTTTGGTCCACACTTCGAAGGTCCAAGAGACACTCTGGCCCCCTTTTATATCACGTTAACCTTGTTTGACAACCTACTCCATAAATGCATGTTGGATTCCGAAGCTTCCCACAATGCGATGCCAAAGGCAATTATGGAAAAAATTGGTCTTCAAATCACAAGGCCCCATGGTGACTTATATTCTTTTGATTCAAGGAAATTCAAATGCATAGGTATGATTAAAGACCTAGTGGTAGGTTTGGCTCAAATACCTGCTAAAATCATTCTTATGGATGTAGTGGTCGCTGACATCCCTCCAAAGTATGGTATGCTATTATCTAGTTCATGGGGTGCCAAGCTTGGAGGATCTCTCCAGTTGGACATGACATACGCTACAATTCCAGTTTTCGGAGGACAATACATGTGTCTTTACAAAGAGAATAGGTTGGAATTTACGGTAGGTGATCCACATAACCCAAATAATCATCCTGTTTATATTGTTGACCAAGACTTAGGAAATTGTATATTATCTATTGATGATGATTTTGCAGTAGATATAGACAAAAACTGTATAGAAGAAAAAACTGAAAAAGAAGAAATAAAAAAAAAAATGTATATAACATTGGTGTATGGAAAATGTATTTTGATGGTGCCTCTTCTTTCCTTGGAGCCAGAGCAAGAGCACTCCTTGTGGCTCCGGATGATCAATTCATAATCCCCTTTTCATATAGGCTTCAATGGAATGTGGATTGTACAAACAATGTATGCGAGTATGAAGCTTTAGTGCTAGGATTAGAAGCTTCTAGGAGGATGAAAATAAAGAAACTCGAAGTCTTTGGTGACACTGAGTTAATCATAAAACAGGTGAATCGACAGTACCAAGCCAAGCATCCTAGATTTTGGTCATATAGGAATTGTGTATGGGATTTAATCAAGAACTTATTCTCCTCTGTGAATGTTCATTTCGTCCCAAGGTCTGAAAATCAACAGGTTGATGCTTTAGCCAAAGCAGCATTAACTTTCACACCCCAAACTGCTTTTAAATTAAAGTATCACATACAAATAAGACATCGAACTTTGATACTGAATAACATGAAACATTGGTAGGTCTTTGAGGATGATGAGCAGCTTCGAAAATTTCTAGAATCAATAGATGAATTTGCAGAAACACATACTAATCAAGAAAATCAAAATGATCCCATTTGGATCATGAAGGAGGGGGAGGAATCTAAAGAGTTTCACGATAAAATCACGAATCACCGAATGCTCATTCTCAAGAACAACCAGATTCTCAAGGGTCAAATTCCCTTGGAAATATTATTCAATCAAGATGATATCCCTTCAAAAACCACCCTACAGCCCCAACCAGAGGAGGTTGAGGATTGTAACATAGGAACTAAAGAAAACCCCCAGATGGTAAAACTATCCAAATATCTATCTACAGTAAATAAAAATAAATACACAGAGCTGCTTAGAAAGTACAAAGACATTTTTGCATGGTCGTATGAAGAACTGAAAACATATGACACTTCTATGATCGAACATAAGATACCCCTGAAGCCTAGTGTGAAACCCTTTAAACAAAAACTTAGACAAATCAACCCCATTTTACTACCTATTATCGAACGAGAAGTCAAAAAACTCCTTGATGCTAAGTTAATTGTACCACTGAGATATTTTGATTGGGTAGCCAATCTGGTCTCGGTTAGGAAGAAAAATGGGGAAATTAGACTGTTTGTCGATTTCAGAAATCTTAATAAATCCTCTCTCAAAGATAATTATCCCCTACCTAAAATGGACCATGTTCTAGAAAAAGTAGTAGGAGCTAATAGGATGTCAATGATTGATGGATTTTTAGGTTACAATCAAATTGCCGTCAGTGATCACGATAAAGAAAAAAAACAACCTTTACCACTCCTTTGGGTACATTTATGTATGATAAAATTCCGTTTGGATTGATGAATGCAGGTGCTACTTTTCAACATGCAATGGATATTGCTTTCGTTGGCAAACGGGACAAATTTGTAGTTATCTATTTGGATGACCTTACTGTTTTTTCTAAATAGGATGAAGATCATCTGATACATCTCAAATAAACATTTGAGAAATGCCACAGGTTTGGTCTATCCTTAAATCCTAAGAAGTCTCACTTCTCTATGCAAGAAGGCAATCTTTTGGGTCACATCGTATCTCGAGATGGAATTAGAATTGACCCTAAAAGAGTTGAAGCTATAGATACAATAAATATTCCTAGGAATGTGAAATAAATTCAGTCATTCTTAGGAAAAATAATTTTTTTGAGAATATTTATTCCTAACTTCACTGAAATCGTGAAATTGATTACAGATATGCTCAGGAAAAACAACGAAGTGAAATGGACAACACAAGCTAAATCATCCTTTGGCCATATCAAGAAGGTTATAAGCGAGGCGCTCGTACTAGCGAGCCCCGATTATCTCAAGGATTTTCTTTTTTTTTCATTTTCCTCTGAACACACACTCGTCGTCGTACTTCTTCAGAAGAACGAAGAAGGTTTCAAGCAACCGATAACCTTCTTTAGCAAAAGTCTTCGAGATGTCAAACTCAGATATAATATAATGGAAAAATAAGCATATGCTATGGTAAAAGCGTTAAAAGCTTTCAAAACTTATGTTTTACATTCTAAGGTGATTGCATATGTACCCACTAGCTCCGTAAAAGATATTTTGGTTCAAGCAGACAGTGATGGCAAAAGAGGAAGATGGCTTGCCAAAATTCAAGAGTTCGACTTGGAGGTTAAACCAAAAAAATTAGTAAAGGGGCAAGGCTTAGCTAAACTTTTAGCTGAATCCAATTTCAGAGCTCTTGGGATAAACAACTCTCAGGAGGAGGAAGAGTTGGTAGATGTGAATGAACTTGAGGACCAAATAACTAAAAACTGAATCGAAGAGAAATTCGTGTCATCAAATTGGTACAAGGACATAGTAGTCTACTTATTGACATTGAAATGTCCAAGTGACTTGTCTCCATCCAAAGCTAGAACACTAAAGTTGCATGCAATCAAGTACTGTATTTCCGAAAAATGATTATATTGGAAAGACACGCTTGGCTTCTTCTTGGTCTGTCTGGTTGAGTTGGAAACAAAAAAGGTTATAAGCCAATTTCACGAAGGAGCGTGTGGAGGATACCATGCCTGGAGGGCTACGGCATATAAAATCCTGAGGGTTGGTTATTATTGGCCCAACATTTTCTTAGATGTCAATGCTAAGGTACGAGCTTGCTACCCTTGCCAATTTTTTGTAGGAAAACATAAACTCCCAGTGATTCCATTGGTCCCAGTCAAGACAGAAGCTCCTTTTCAACAATGGTGGCTAGATTTCATAGGTGAAATTAATCCTCATTCTAGTGCTCAACACAGATGGATCTTGACTGCTACAGACTACTTCACCAAATGGGTGGCAGCTATCCCAATAAGAAAGGCTACCGATTCAGTGGTTATAGATTTCTTAGAAGAAAATATTTTGTCTAGGTTCGGTTTTCCTAGAAAGATAGTCACAGATAATGCATAGGCTTTTAAGTCTATGACTATAGTCAGCTTTTGCCAAAAATATAATATTGTGCTTGGTCACTCCACAACATACTACCCTCAGGGAAATGGTCTAGCAGAATCTTCAAACAAGATCTTAATCAGTATAATCAAGAAAGTGCTAAACGAAAATAAAAATTCTTGGCATGTGCATTTGAAATATGCTCTATGGGCAAATCGGATAGGCATGAAAAATTCTATCGGTACTTCTCCCTTCCAAATGGTATATGGAATAGATGTAGTGTTTCCTATAAACCTAGCACTTCCTGTAATGAAACTATGGCAAGACAAGAAGGAAGAACCAAATTCTCTCACAAGAAGGATAAACTAGTTGATTGAAGTTCAGTAGCACAGGGTGGTAGTGGATGAAAGGTTGCAGAAGTACCAGGATGACATGAAGGTGTTATTCGATCGTAAAGCCAAAGACATAAATTTTCTCCCCAGGGATTTGGTTTTGAGATGGGACGTTCGGAAGGAGGATTTGGGAAAAAATGGTAAATTTGATCACATTTGGTACGGACCATTTAAGGTAGCATCTACTGAAGGAAAAAATTCATTTTTGCTTGAAAATTTGGATGGTAAAATCCTGAATGCCTTTGTCAACGGACATTTTTTAAAACATTATATGGAATAATTAATTTCCAGAATTTCCACTGTATATACCATTTTGTTTTTTATTTTCATAATTTTCTTTAGAAAGACTATTTTCATTCCGAATCCAAAAAAAAAAATGATACTTTTTATATTGTCCTTTCACAGGATTCTGGCTGACAGCCTGACAAGAAAAAGAAGCAAATAGACAGCTTGAAAGCATAAGATAAATTTGCCAAAAATAGGTGATAGATAGAATTTTCTGTTATTTTAAAAAGAAGAATGATAATGGTAAGGCAAAGTTATGCGTTCTAGCAAAGTCCATTTTATGAAAACAAATTTTTTTTTTCAAAAAATGAGTTGCTTATCCCATAAGATGATAGGTAAATAAAAAGTGTTTTCAATACCTAAGCCTTAAGGGTTTCACCTAGAACAAGATTAGAGGTAATCGAAGTAAAAATATTTAAGAGAAGAGTCCAAAGGGTTAGGTTTAATTTATAACCTCTGTTTTCTGACTTACAGATCATTCAACGTCCCCTATTTATACCCTCAGTGCTGAATCATTTGCTTTTTTGGTTTTCCCATAGAGGTAGGAGAGATTACGTCTTAACTTTTGAAATTGAAAAATAGTTCTAAATCAGTAAGACCAATCCTCATATTTCTTATTCTTCGACTAAACATGGTTATACTTAGGCTGATTCTAACTCTCCTAGGTTTCTTAATAGTTTGTTTGAAGATTTAAGCTTGCTCAAAAGAAAACCCCGGAAATTAATCTTCCCCTTTTTTCTTTACGGACTAAGGTGTTTGAAAATTGAGAAAAGGTTGGTCTAGAGTAATCAAAACAGGTTGACAAACCTCTATGCAATTTTTTTACACAGATACCATCCCTGGTATATTAAATATCACTGATTGCCCCCGCTTCATATTCATAAGCTAAATATAAGACATATGGTGAAAGGAAATTCATATTTGATTGCCCCCATCTAGTCCAAAATACTATGAAAGGAAATTCATTTAAATGATTGCCCTCATCTAATATAAAGGAACATACAACTTCACCAGGGTACTGAATAGGCCTACTAGCAGTGAAACAATATCTGAGTGTAAATATATAATTAGCACTCGAAGCGGTGAAAGGAGATTCAGTAAAAAAGGGACAGATAACTTCACCGGGGTACTGAACAGGGCTGCTAGTAGTGAAGCAATATCTGAGGTATCTGTAAGGTTGTCATACTTATCTACCACTCTACTCTAGTTACCAGTTTTTTCGAAACCGGATCTGCATCCCAAGTCTATATAGAGCTCCCTATTTAAAAATATAAGTTTTGTTTCGATTGATGCAAGCCGAAAGTCACAAATCTGTTGAGTTTCCTAAGATTTCTTTGATCATATTAATACTAACTTAATTTCAGACGAGAAGGAGAATATTATGAAGGAGACTACAACTGATTTTAAAACAAATAAGAACTTTGAAAAGATTTTCAGAAATTAAAATGAAATCTCTTTTTTCCTCTTTTTTCTCTTGCTTAGCATTTTTGGCAGTGATAAACCCTTGACACCATGAACCCAATGAAGGCACTAAGTCTACATGCTCTCCTCATCCCACAAGGACACGAGGTCCCCAGTTGGAGCCTATGTTGAAACAATTCTAATTTTTTATTTTTTTTTTATCCCTAAGGCCTAAATTTTCCTTTTTTCGGGTTTCGTCTTTTCACAAAACATGAGTTTCATTATCAATCGCAAACACACGGCACCTTTTTCTCAAAGAATTTAATTATTTGGATAATAAAGGTCAAAAAAGATTAAAAGAATTATAAGAATCCCGACGCCTTTTCTATGAAATTATTTTAATCATGATAAGTTTTAAAACTAACGGATTTAAGGTTAAGCTTAAAGAATTTTTGGGATTCGGGGTTTGCTGAAAACATATTTTTCGATACAAATCGAATCGCGAAATCCCGATCCCTGACTTCCCAAAACGTTGAAGTCTTAGTTAAAACACGGATTAATTAATTCTCTAATGTGAAAGGTTAAGGGTTAAGATAATCATGTCGCAATTTCAGGATTCATGGTTCAGTGATAACACATCTCTTGTCATCATGATTCCCGAAATCCCGAATCACGAAACCCTGATCCATAGTTCGTGTTAAATCAAACTAACCCTGTTTTGGCCTTAATCATGATTATTTAGTTAATTAAGATGAGTTTAAGTCCTATCTTTAAAAAACCCATCGCGATTTCGTGATTTCGGAGACGAATTTCATTGATGACATACTTCTCGACAACATGATCCCTGAAATCCTGAAAATGCTTAATCTCAAATAATTACTTCACTAAAATGTTTTAAGTATTAATTAACACATCGCAATTTCACAATTTCGGAGATTATATTTCATCGATGACATACTTCTCGACAACATGATCTCCGAAATCCTGAAAAACAAAGTTTTCAATCTTAATCTATGATTAGAACTAATTAACCTTTTTCCAAAACAGGGTTAATGATAATCATTCCTTTTAAGTTTTCGTTCATGTTTCGCTTTTCGATTAAGTAAAGTGTCCCGAGTTTTCTTTAAAAATCCAAAGGCGCCAAAATACAGACATTAAATGCGTATCTCAGAAATATATCTTCTGCATTAAATGCCTTGAATTCTTGTCATCTGTGTCAATCCCGTCACTTTTAAATGTATTCAAAGTGAGCATTTAAATGTCTGTGTTTTCATTTTATCAAGTGCAAGAAACACTCAGCTGAGCTCATTCATTCATTTTCTTTGACAAGTTTTCAATTTAACATAAAGTCATGGCACCGAAAAAGGCACCGAAGAAGAGTGAAGGTACACAGGAAGGAGATATGATCTCCGACACCACATGACACACTATAGACTCCATTAAATATTGGACTCAAATCTATGAATTTCTAGAATATGAACTCAAGAATGCTCATCCTGATTCTGAGAATCATTATCGGGACATAGCTGAATCAGAGCTTCATAAGATCGTTGCGTGCCCACGGCTCATGGCATACAATGATATGATCAGTTGGGCCCTGGAAAAGGTTGATATCCCAATGAGGAGCATATTAAATGATAAAGGAGTTATCATTGGCTCATTCAAGGTAGAACACATACAAGTAATGTATAAACTTTCACCAAATCCTAAACATACTTTTAATGCCGAATTTTTAGCAGAGTTTCAGAGGAAAGAATGCATTGAGGCAGACCGTACATATCCTGATATGATTAGAGAATGGTCAAGGTGTCCATCAAAGTTTAGAGCTGATACCCATGGGATTTATGCTACAACATCCTTGAATGAATACATGGTATATGTAGCCATTATACTATGTAGACTTTTCAGGAGAAAAGATCCCTGCCATTTTCATGCAGATTGGGTGCCCTTTTTAGAAGAAGCTTCAGAAGGGTATGCTTTTAACTAGCATAAGATTTTGTCAGATAACCTAACACAGGAAATCTCAAACTACAAAGCAGCAAAATCAAAGGGACAACCAGTAGCCTTTTACATGTCAGCATACATTATGGATGCAATCTGTTATGGGACTCCTTTTCCCTTAATGAATTAGAGTTGGAACATTTCTTGTCCAGAACCCATTCATAAATATCACTCTGCCCTTTGGGAAGAAAATTATAAGGATGTATTTTATGAAGTTTGTCATTTTATTATAATTTCGATGCATAAAATATTTTTTGGATGCGAACCCCCTCCCATTTCTTATGCAATCACAGAAAATCTTAAAGCAATTTTCGACTGGTTTATTGAGGAGAATATTTCCTACATTAGGGTTTACGGTTGTTCCATTCCCCCTCATGCACTCCCTAAATTCCTACCGGACAAATTGGTGTGTAGGGAGGTAGCCCATCATATAGTAAAGGGCGACGTTGGATTAGAACTAAAAGCAGCTCAGAAGAAGTCATGGCCAAATTTCCATGTACATATTGGGAAATTTTCTTTATTAAATCTAGGCCATTCTAAGGTAGAGGCTGAATCATTAGAAGAAGTTAAATTAGTATATATTGAGCACAAAAAGTATGACCCCTACCAAGTAATAAGTAGGCATTTTGTGCATTGTAATCTAAAATCCTATGATCATGAAACATCTATCTATGATGATGTATTCAAGGATGCTAAATCCTATGAAGCAGTATTGAACAGAGTACAGGCCATGCCACCTGACTCACAGACTGGATTCACGTCATTCCAGGGCCATAGGCGAAGTTGCCTACCCAAGAGTTTGCACGATGAAGTTTCGACCCCACCTCCAGAGCAGGAAGGGCCTCCCCCAGGGTTTGAAACAAATATACAGGACAACGAAAATACCAAAGGAAAGATGAAGGATACTGAGATACCTTCCCAAGACACAGAGGGTTCCAAACAAAATAATTGGAGATAGGGAAGGGAAAAGAGCTGGAAACACCCCCAGAAATCCCTAAGGATGTTCTAGAAAATACAGGAGGAACAACATCAACAGAGCTCGGTAGTCCCATCACTTCCTTAACCCCATTGCAGTCAACTTATGGAACCCCCCACGAAGGAGCTCTATATGTCAGTGATCTAGAGCCAATTTCAAGGGATGAGATCCCTCCATTAGATTATTTTTTCAGTAAAAAGAGAAGATCAATCTTGAAACAGGAAATCCATCCAAGAGGAGAGGGGATGATTAAGAAACATAGGGTCATTATAGATGGAAAGAAGCTTAAAGATGGAGAATTTGCTATAGAGTTAGCAGGTATGATGGGAGCTATATCATCGAAAAATATGTATTTTGTTGGCAGTTTAACAACCATGCTTGAACAAAAAGACAAAGCAATAACTCAGCTACAAGACAAATTGAAATAAACTGAGAGAAATATCAGTTGGGGAATACAAAAGGGTCTAGAACAAGCTAGACTAAAAGATATTCCGGAAATTCAGAAAATGAAAACAGGCTTAGAAGGGGCAAAACAGATAATACAGGTCACACAGGCATAGGTCCAAAAGCAGGAAGAAGAAAATAAACAGTTACAAGATAAAATTAGTTCTATTACTAATCAAGTAGTAGAACTTGAAATTTTCAGGACACAAGCATTGGGAATACATTTGAAAATAGAAGAAGAACAACAGAAAGTGTTTTTAAATCTGGAAGTAGTCCAAAATTACTTTCAAGAAACAAGTAAATCCTTAGAGAATGTTCTCCAGAAGGAAAGGGAAGCGAAAGTGGCTAGAACAACTTTCCAAAAGGTAGTAGCCCTCTCAACAAAGGAAGAAGTCGGAAGGATTCAGAAATTATCGATTTCAGAACAGGTTAAAGGAGATGTAATACTTAAAGTGTGGGAAGCAGACCTGGCCAAATATAAAAGAATAACCAGAGATGTCAATGATGATTGCCAGGGAATTTTTGATCTCTTAGAAAGGACTTTATTGAATATTGGAAAAAATGACTGTCCTGGATTATTAGTTGAGATTAACATCGCCAAGCACCAGTGAAGGTTCAAAGAAGAGCCAGAGGAAATGAAGATAGAGATCTCAAAAATTAAAGTAATCGATATCACATAAATCGACAAATGGATGGTGACACCGAACTTAAAGTTGCAAACTATTAAGTTCACAGGGAAGATGATAAAAGATCGTTTGCCTGAATTACAAAAAAGATTCTTCATGTTTGAAGCAAAAGAGATACCTGACGCTCCCAGAGTTTTTGTGAAATTTTTGGGAAAGTGTGTTCACTGTCTTGAGGTGGAGAAAGGAAGTTAATCAACACAAATGTAAAAGAATTTTTTTGAATATTTTCATCATTACAAATTAGAAAAGAAATGTAAACGGTTGACATTGTTCATATATGTAACCGTAATCTTAGGAAGTTGGTTAATCACCAACGAGAAAATATTTGATGAAGATGTATAAATATATTTTCAAAATACTGAGAAAAGGCTTTTGATTTTTTGGAGAGAGCCGATTGTATTAACAGTTTTCCAATCCATCATAATATATGATACAGATGAGATTCTGAATCTTGCCAATTTGTAGCTATGTATTCTTTAACCCTGTTTACTATACTTTATTATGTTTTTCTTTCAATGTTTTTCTAATGACTAATCAATTTGAAGTTATCTGTAAACATCTTTTATAGTTTAGATTGATTCGGATATCAAATTATTTACAGCTTTTTCTCTGAAATTGCTATCAGTGATTTTAAGACCTGTGAATCATTTGAACCTTAATACTTAACATTTCATTAGAAATCTCGTTTTCCTTCTTTATTTCCTTTTACAATATGATATTCTTTCTTGATTAAAGCCTCATATTTTTCAGTAGCATTTCTTTGTTATTTTATAATTCTCAAATTGTTGCAAATCTAGGAAACGACCTCAAATGTATTTATGTTAGTGTTTTGAATTTCAAAACTATTTTTCCTATTCTCATCTCTTAAAATATTGAAGTGACAGTTGATTAAATTCTTTCACAATTAAATAAAATCTTATTCTCCATGACTGTCCCAAATAACAGACAACCCAACATTGAACCTGGCCTTCAAGATCAAACCAGTATTGCTTTGAACCTATTTAATACCATCCTACAAATAACAACTAGCTGGGTCGAATTAGAATGTTCATGGGCTTCTATTGAGAGAGATATTAGCATCCAAGAACAACAAGAAGCTAGACAGAGACAGTTGAGAAACTGATTCTGCTTCACCCTTCCTTTTCAATTCTTATCCTTAAGTTATTATTATTATTTTTTTTACCTTTACGGATGCCTTGATGGTATACTTTACAGCCTTAAAGTATAAAATTAGGAACAACAAAAATCATGGGAATACATCAATGACCCTTGATCATTAGATCTTGCAAGTGGCTCGACATCAACTCATTCATTCACACTTCACCAGATGTACTCGAGTACCTTGGCACTCATTGACATCAATGGTGATTTTACTTGCATTGGTTAACGACATTCATCATTGGTCGGTAATCCAATGACTTATTTTCATGCTCGACATCGACACATTCATTCACATGATTAGGACTGTACCATTAGGTTTAGCAGTGGGTGACAACTATACACTTTTCATGACTCTATCAATAGTTCTAGTAGCATGGCTACAACTATCTAAGAGTACTACAGTTCCACTTTCACTCTTTCTCTTTTCCATGATTCATTCAACATCAATTTAGCTTCCTCCACTTCACATTCTCTGATCCAGCAGACAACAGTTGCCACTACAGCAGCAATCACTTTCGATATGATCCTGCAATAGTGACATCTTCCATGATCTAGCAGTTGCATCAACCATATTCCTATTGCTTAGTTTATCAACATTTTGGGTAAGTGGAGGTATGTTCTTTTCTAAATTTTAATCATGTAATTCCTAAATTGCTAGAAATGAATAATTTGGAAATTTTCCTCCTTAAGTTCCCTTTCCTTTTTCACTTCTACTACTTATGCCATGTTGCATGAGGACCTGCAACAAGTTAAGTTGGGGGGTAGGGGACTTTATTCATTATAATCACTCCATTTTTCCACGACCATCATTCCATGTTTTCGTCTCATTTACCAGTTATGAACATTTCTTTTCCAACGATACTCTGTTGCACTTTACTTCATAGGCACTGATATACAAAACCAAAAAAAAAGGCTTTCTTATACTCAGTGATGTTTTCCTTATGCACATTGATAGCATACATTTTCTAGTAAAAATATGGGCAAATTATTATCATAATAGCAAGAGAACAAGTAACGAAATGAATTTTGTTAACAAAAGAACCAACATTATTTATATTCATGGTTGTCACACAAGACCCAACCATAAGAAAATGTCAGTTGTTACTTATGTAAAACCCATCTTGGAAACATTCATTATCATCACTCAAAGCCAACATTTAGATGCCAAAATTTCTTGAGAAGATCCATGCATGGTTGCATGAGGACATGCAACAAGTTAAGTTGGGGGTTATGTTGGGGCTCAGAAATGCCCTATTCTCATCCACCTTTCCCTTCATCATTCTTCACATTTCATTGCCCCATTAACCTTTCACAATATCATTTCCATTAATATACTTGGGTTTCACCTTATTGTTCTCCACTTTATTCATTTTAGTATTTAAAAGGAATTTGTGATTAAATGTCATAAAATCAACATGTTTTCATATATATCTCAAATATGTGTGAGCTTTGTAATGTGTAGGAATATGTGAAGGATTAATTCAAAGGACTTCTCGAACACTTCCTCCACCATTTCAATATTTGAGGAGATAATTCAAGCCCATTCCAAGGAGAAGATCATGGAGCTTTGGTTGGAATATATTATCTAAGATATATGAGAGATATGTGTGAGGATTTAAAGGGATTATATTTTGTGATAATGGAAAATAGGTTGAGAGA
>ML777403.1:187949-226235 GCA_009831015.1 Picea engelmannii | reverse complement strand
TATATATATATATATAAGTAAAAAAATTGTGCCATAACATCCTCCAAAAAGTACATAGAGGGGAAAAATGTGGGATACTATGCCCATACATCATTGCAATAAAACTACACTAAGATAGGAGACTCTACTAGTCTTCTTGTACTACATTGTGTTCATGGTAATAGATCATTGCTCTGGATACTCGCTATAACATATGACAAAGACCCTCAGGTACACCCATTGTGTGCCTTTGTAGGTTATAGGGAACATCTTGTAATCTCATGGAAGGGACACCCATGGTAAGCCCACCGAGGTTCCTCTCCACCTCGTGGAGTCCTCTAGATCCACCACCTACCTCTATCGCTAGATGATCACCACCACACCATCCAAATGATGACATCCCAGTTGGGTGTGCCATCCCTCTGTTTGCATGATGAAAAAAAATCATGCTTAGATCCCTCATTGTACCACAAAAAAATACATATATCATAAAAAATTAGAAATTCTTTTGCAAGGTCACATTGTTTTTAATATACCTGATGCATCCCATTGTGCCCCTTTAGGGAGCACTAAATATGCACTACCTCTGAAATCCACCCCAGCATAAATATAGTCCTCCACCATCACAATTTGTCTCTTCCACCATGTGAAGAAACTAGCCGTGAAAGTAAAATATGAAGGCTCATTTCCTAACCGAGGTTAAAGGCTAGTCCATCACCCCATCCTGGGATCAGATACATGACACTCTATCAAAGCACTCTCTGGTTGCATCAAAGGTACTCGTTCCAAAAAGAACGATACCAGGAATGATTCATAATTGAATTGTTTCGTCTTCCCTGTTGTGCATATAGAAATATGATCCTTAACATTTGCTAAGAACCCTGCACACCAATTGAAAATATTTGGTTCAAGGAATTCAAACATGTACCCCATTTGGGATTTGGAATCTAGGTGAGGACTGGTTCTTCCCAGTAGTTTGGTAATAGTGAATAGGATGGATCGAAAGGAAAGTTCTCTTACATCCTTTATTTCTATCCTACTACTTTCTTTGTGGGATCTTGACCTAAAAATCATGCAAGGTAACCATCAGTCTGCAATGTTGTCGTCCAATGGCTGGACAAGGTGATGGGTGACCCCTGCTTGGAGATCCTTTTTAGAAAATATAAATTCTCAATATCGATCTCTATATATTGTGATACTACTCATAAAACCTATTCATTTGCATCCCATAGCCCTATCAGGTGCTCAAGGAGAAGCACCTCCTTCCTCATGTTTTGTATCTTGAATAATTTCAACAGGCCACAATTTTGAAGAGCCACCCTTGCTTGAGGGTCATGCAAAGAACCCATATCATCATTTTCATGCTCTCTTTCTTTCCACTACAACATCGTGACTATAAAACACCTAAAAAAAATCACTAAACTACATTAGTCAATATCTCAAGTCAAAAAATTATTTCTCATAGGTAAAAACAAGAAAAAGAAAAACAAATTGCATCTAGTGCCACCCTGTAGGCCATTTCAAAGTGTTGGTGTGCCCTCTCTAAGAGCACCAGGGTGCCAATATATAGGGCCCCCCTACCTTGATATATTATGGAAGTGTCACTCTAGTAGGGTTCCATGGAGGCTCCAAATAGGCCCAATACATCTTGAAAAATGTGTGAAAATCAAAATGAAAGAATAAAAATGAAAGAGGAAGCTGAGACCACCAACCTAGTCCAGACAAAATGATTAAAGACAACCCAGAACTCCCATAAACGAAGCTGGAAGAAATTGCTCCAAATTGGGAAAAACCTCCAAATGAAAGAAGCAAGTGATCATGAGAGGTAAAATGAACTAGTTTTCTTCATCCAATGACTTTTAACCAATTTCAAAACTAGTTAATATCTATCCTTTTTCACACTAGTATTTCCTTTTATTTGATTCTTTTGTAGTTTCCATTGGATTTTAGGGAGTTTCTTACACTTTTATCCAGAATGGCTTGTTATTGTAGGGACATAAGAAGTGAAAATCTTTTCAGTGACCTTGAAATCCTATCGAGCATGCTTTGTCATTCTTTGAGCTCAATAAAACCATGAAGAGTCGTCTAACGGGCGATAGTTTAACCCTTTTTCGGTCCCGTCAAACTAACTATGAAAAATTAATACTCTGACCTTTATGGTTAGAATATTTCTCCTTTGCATTATTTTATGATTATATGGGCCTTGGAGACTGAAATTACGAAAAAAAACACCCACGAAGTTTTCTTTAAGTTATTTTCAAACTCCCTAAAACATGAAAAATCATCGATTTTTCCTTCTCTAGACTCATAAAACCATACATTGAAGGGTCCATCTGGGAAAGAACCCTTTCTTATTCTATTTCAGTAAACATAGGAGGAGAAGCTTACCGAAGGTGAGTTATACCAAGAATGTGTTACCCTCCTCAAGCTCATTAAACAAGAAAGACATACTCATCCATCTGGATGGGGGAAAAAAATTAAGGAAGTGGGTCAAGTGTATTGAAACCTTTAAGGTATATTTTTTTTCTCCCTTCAACATGGAACCTATTTTCATCTCTCCTTCTAGTTGGTTAATTCATTCTCCCTTGAGTCACACCAATCCCATGAGCCTTGTTACTCCTTCGACTCACTTGAAGAGTGCCCCTAGTGTTCATCGCACTATGTTTGGGTCCATTTCTCAAACAAGTCAAAGCTACCAAGTTTTGTGTCATGCCTCATAATGTTCAAGGGAAGTTTTTCATTTTATACCAACCATATACAATATTACTAGTTTCCATTCCTATGTCAGTCCATATTCATTTAATCCACCATCTCATATCACTTTCCTATGATAGTTTCATGTTGATGATGGGGGATACATCAAGGCCCTCCTTCAATGAGTCTTTTCATGTCGACTTTATCACATTATCTAGGAATTAGACTTAGGAACACAATAGTACCTTGGAACCTGTATTCCTCAATGGAAGGCCTCTTCACTTTCAACAATGGGTTTGCATCAATGACCCCCGATTGTTGATTCCACGGATGCTCTACTTTAGCTTATTATTCCCGTTTGTTGGAATGTACTATAGATACCTTGGTATTCATTGACATCAATGGTGATTTACCTTGCCCTTGTTAACAATATACATAAATGACTGGTAATCAAGCGGTTTCTACCATGTTCGACATTAAATCATTTATTCATATGGATATAATTGTATTGTTTTGAGATCGGGAGGAAGACCCTGGGTTGAGTACTCACCTTGTTCCATGCTTTTCCCAGGTTGTGATGGAGATCATTTGACTAATATACATACTATTACATAGATCCACTTTGTATTGGTTTGTGGCTATGTTCTTGTCATATCGTAGCTCCATTGTGTATTATTTCATGGCTACAGTCAGGTCATGTCATGATGGAATGGATCCACATTGTATCTTTGGTGGCCATTTCTGTAGTCAATATCATTATGGATCCGCATGTATTGGTCGACATAAATGATTTGATTAATTTATGTTTTGAGCATAGGTATTCCTTCCTTGGGAATGAAAAATATATTTATATTGTTTGATGATTTTTTGTAGCTTCTACCAAGTTCTCTGGCTCGATCACCCTTGCATTAAAGAATCTATAAATTGTTTCGGCCATTAATTTTCTCTTCTAACTTCACACTTTGGGTGGAAATCTGTTACACATCAAATTTCTACACTTCAATAATGTGTCGCATGTGGTGCAAACTTCACATCCTAAGCATTACAAGTGTTGTAAGTATCAGACCCAAATTGTCACAAATGTTGTAAGTGTTGTAATGTGCCTAATACACTTTTGATAAGTGTCACAACTCAATAGACATAATAAAAAGACTTGTCAGAACCCCTAAATCATGTTGGAAGGGAAATCCCTATCATTTGGCAGTCGAAACATAATTTTTCACCTGGGATTTTGACCATTTTTGGGCATTTAAGAAGATTGGTGCTCCCATTCCCATGCTTAGGGAGCATCGGTGCTTCCTATTCCACGCTAAGGGGGCACCATGGCACCTTGTTTTTAGCTTTAATGGAGCGTCATTGTTGTTTGGAGGAAACCATGGTGCATCCCACCTTCTTCTAAGGGACAGCTCTGAAAGGATGGGGTTTGTTTGGCTCAAGTCCTACTCTATGGATCTATCTAAGGAAATAATCATAACCTATGGATATATATCCTAAACAAATTCATAAAATACTCAAGGTGGTTGAGCCTCTCAAAGCTTATAAATTGGAGGCATTTCCATGGTGAAAAAAGGAAGATAAATCAGTGAAGCATCATCATTTTGATCTTGATTAATTTGTGCAAGGGTTGGATGAGGAGATCTTGGAGAGGTTGTTGCAGCATAAATCGTGGTATGTAAGTATCTTCTTTCTGGTTCTCATTCAATTTATACTTGGCCTATTTCCTTCAATTTTATGTCTTGTTATATTTATTTGTCTACTATTGCTCTAATATTTGTAGATACACTTGTCTTATCTAATCAAGTAGAGTATAAGATAGTTTTTTCCCTTTGTTTTCCATTACAGATCTCAGTTTGTGCCAGGGAGTTTGAAGATCAAGATCAGGGATTGGAAGCAGCAAAGAAAAACGTCAAAGAAGGTACATCATATCCTTTCTCTCCTTCTCTATTCGATTATTTTAGATGCATTTAAAGGGATGTTAGTGTCCACTAGTTGTAGTCTTTCTATCTTGGTATAGGGGTCTAACAATCCAAGGGAAGTTTCACCTATATGTAGGGGGAACATTTTGTAACAATATATGTGGGGTATAGTGATACCTCAAAGGCTTACAGGATCTTCATTCCAACATAGTGGAAGACAATTGTGAGTAGCGATGTTAAGTTAGAAGAGAACATGGCATATAGAATATATGAGGAGTCATCAATAGTGATAGACGATGATGATTAGTAGGATTCAAAGGATGAGAATCATTCAACAGTTCAAACTTTAGGTAGGGAGGAGTATTTATCCCCTTCTAGTCCTTTCAAGAGACCCATATGGCTATTATAGACATTGAAGGATGTTGGTGATGCTCCTAGGAGTGCGGTCAGAGAGCGCAAGCCTATGAAGAAGTTTTCAAACTATATGGATCTTATGAGTAGCATAATTGATGCCGAGCCTTCCAATTTTGAAGAAGCAAAAGATCATCAGGTATGATGGGATACCATGGTAGAGGAGTACACCTCTATTATGCAGAATGATGTTTGGGACATAGTGTTGATACCAAAGGGGAATCCAATTATGAGTTCCACATGGCTCTACAATATCAAGCATGTTTCATATGGTAGCATCGTGAAATTCAAAGAAAGGTTTGTGGCGAGAGGGTTCTCCTAGAAAGAGGGAATGGACTATGAGGAGACATTTTCTCCATTCACCAACTATGTTTCTATTTGAGGTGTTATTTCTATTACTTCAGTTATGAGTTGGAGGATACATAAAATGGATGTGAAAACAACTTTCCTCAATGGGATCATTGAGGAGGAAGTATCCATAGATAAACCTTAGGGATTTGAGGTACATGGGAGGGTGTTGGACAGGTAGTTCAAAGAACTAAGTTTTGAGGGAGCACACAAAAGAAGGAAGGACAACAGTTAGGTATGAAAAAGAAGATAGGTGCACAAAAGTAGGTATAACAGTAGTCGGGAATGTAAAAGTAGCATGTAGGCACAAATGCAAGAAAATAACACCCAAACAATGAGTTGTCATGAGTTTTCATAGGTTTTGGGGCTACGCGAGTAGGGTTTTGAGCCCTAAATTCTATGTATAAATTGTAATGGGTCCAGAATAATAGGTTGTGGAGAAACTAGGGGGATGAAGGTTAAGTTGTGATAGGATGAGGTTGAGAGAGTAGACTAAGAGTAATAGAGAGTGTATGCATAAAGGTTTAGGGAGGGTTTTCAAAGAGAGGCTTTCACTGCAGAGTGAATAGGAAATATGGGGACATATATCATGATGTATCTATTGTAAGAATAATGCATAAGCTTGAAAAGATTACACAAAGAATAATAAAAAATATAGCCATTGTGGACGTAGCCCAATATTTGGGTGAACCGCAGTAAATTCTATGTTTGAATGCATTTTTATGCGATTGTTCATGAATTTTCTATCTATGCATAACTAGATCTAGATCTATTTATTATATGATTGATGCACAATAATATGAAAGTTATCGTAATAGTTTATGTTGAAATCTATGTCATAATGGTGTTGCATAATTAAAGTTTACTAATTAATCAAGGGAAAAGGGATAAAGAATATGGCACATAAGGTAGATAAGTAGGAATGAATATGATGATAGCATCCCATCCCCTCCTTCCTACAGAAACTTCTTTCTTTCAGCCCCAATAGATGCCTTGGGTGAGACTTCACTTGCATGTAGGTGATGATGAAAGGGTCGATGCCTAAAGGTTTTGTTCGTAGAATAAATTGAACCTAGGGTCTTACAACTGTGCGCCAACAAATTGTTTTGTTGTCGGGACCTGTAATCTGTGATTGAGGGAATGGTCTGGGGGTCAACTAAGAAATATATCATTGAATGGATAGAAAGGAAGGAACAAGAGTTTAAAGAGAATAGAAACCATCAGATGAACGATGAGAAATAGATGCAAAGGTATGTGTACACAGAGTTGCATGATATTTTCTATGGTGCATTTTTTATTATATTAATTGAGTGGTTGGAAATATTAGTGAAGAATACTAGAATGTATCAAACTGTATTGTCGAGGAACTAGACCCCTGTGTTGGTAATAAAATTGAACTCTATAAGTAACAAGACTTATTGCTCCATTGATTTCTGGTTGAACAATATATTGGGAGGTTATATTACATAATTTGTATTCGATTGTACCCAGCCATATTGTGTTGCAGAAAGGGATTTCTTAAAGGGTTTGCATGGAAGGTTTATGAAAGGATTGGGTACCTGGATAAATATTTTTTTATGCGACAAGTGTGTGATGACAATGGATTATAATTGCTAAGGGGCTTCATGCACATAGGGGAACTAGGGGATGACTAGAGGATATTCTGAATGAAAGAAGAAATGAAGAAGGAAGTGAGTGAATGAGGATGCAGAGAAATGAAGAAGGTGTATCAGAAAAGGAATATGAGTTTGGAGTATTGTGCAGTGGAAGAAGGTACAAGAGGTTGAATATTGAGGTTTATAAAGGAGAGTCACATAGTGAGTTTGAGAGGAGAGAACCCTGTGCAATAGTCCGAATCATAAAAATACCACACCTAGAAGGAGAGGAAGAGAATTATTAGTTCAATCCTATAATATAAGAGTCGTTAAGTCCTACTCAATCTGGATCCTGTGTCAATTCGATGACCCTGTGTGTTTCACCTAGATCGAGAGTAACATTTAAGGATTTGTCAAAAGAAATTATAGTTAGAAGGGGAAGACAGAGTAGTAGTAGCTAGAGCAGTGGAAGCAATGCATCGATCCAGATTCAACCAACATTGGAGAGGGGAGGTACTACAAAAAACAACATGGAAGGGTTAGACAACACATTGACACTACCTGAGTTTCATGGAGTTGGGTCAGAGGACCCAGAACAACATCTATTTGTATGTGAGACAATTTGGGTTGTAAAGAATGTCCAATATGAGGTCGTAAATATTGCACAGTTGGAAACAACATTTAGAGGCCACAAATTAGTCTGGTATATGAAATTGCAGAGTACCACACCTACACGACAAGCAAGGAATTTAGAAGAAATTAGTCAAGCATTGTTGAAAGAGTTCAAGAAGCCAAAATCTGAGTCATAGTACATCACATAATTGAAGGAAATTAAACAAGTACAAACTGAGTCATTTTGGGACTATGATCAATGATTTATGGATTTGATGGGTAGATTGACATTTCAATTACCGATCAACAACACTAAGAATAGTATATAGTAGGACTACTACCACACATTCACAAGTCGTTGATTCAACAAAAGGTTGTGTGGCATCCTGAAGCTTTGGATATTTCAATGAAACTGGAAGTATCTACTCTAGGACACAGTGGGGGATGATGCAAGTCAATACACAATTAGTTTCATTGACAGTTCAATTGGAAGAGCTTACAAAAGGGATGGAGAAGCAGGAAAAAGTCCAGTGTACCAAGTGTAGGACTAAAGGTCACCATAAGGATGAATTCCCCTCTTTTGCACGGTATTTGGCGAATGGAGCATTGAATCCACTACTAGGAGGGGAATACTATGAAATATCTAAGAAATGGGGACATCATCCGACTGAGTTTCCATTACTACATCAATACCAAATTACGCCAAGGAATCTATTTTGTAACTTTTGCAAGTTAGTCAGAAACAAAGAGAAGGATTTTATCGCATTCAATTTGATGAGAGAGTGCACTTTAGATATGTATAAGAGTCAGGAGGAGAAATATGCAACATAAGGAGGTGGTACACAATATAACAATCAAAGAGGATTTAATCTAGGAAACCAAGGAGGATTTGGTAGTGGTCGAGGCAGAGGAAATGTTTGTAGAGGAGGTAGAGGACAAATAATATGTTACAATTGTAATCAATCGGGACACTTATCTCATGACTGCCCAAATCCTTGTACAACATGCACATATTGTAGAGCATTGGATCATGAGATAGAAGACTATCCTCAACTACTTGTGGAGTGGAATGAAAGAGGGAATTAGAACTAGAACCTAAATTATAACATACAGAAGATATCAGCTGAGAAACACAATGAAGGACCTAGGATAATAGCTGTTATGCATGGAGTAGCTAGGACAGGGGTTGATGCGACGAATGGAGGGAGGTAGGTTGAGAAATGAGTGAGGAAATATACAATTCCTATGCTAACATTTGACCCTAAACAAGAAAAATAGATGTATCAAAGGAAAAGAAAAGAGATACTAGGACCTGATTGGGTAGCATCAAAATCATCTGCACCTCCTATGGTTGACATTCCTTTGAGTTGTGATCATATTACACTAGAAAATTTGATTGAGAAGGTATGTACTCTAAGAGAGTTTCTGAGAAGCAATGTAGAATTGATAAAAGATGAAACTCCATTAAATGCATTATGTGAAATGATTGATCACTGCACATAAGAAAGGGAAATTATTTCCACACAGAGGTTGGTGAATCAAGTATTGTGTTAAAATAGTACTAATGGAGAGTTCAAATTAACTACGGAGATTGGAGAATATGACGTGGAAAATGTCATTTTAGAATTGGGTTTTGATTTAAATGTGTTTCCAAAGAAACATGGGAAATGGTGGGGAAACCCAAACAAATTTGGTCTCCCATTATTTTTTATTTTCAACATTTTCTCTTCCATTTTCCTGAGTAATTATGGCCCAACCACTGCTCTATCTACTAGCTTGTCCTAGCTTACCAGTGTGTTGCACCCTCTTCCATAAAGTGCCTCAAACGGGCTCATCTTCAGAGATGCTTGGTACCCATTGTTATAAGAAAACTCTACCAAGTGTAGGTAGTCTTGCATTTTGATGGTTTATCCATAAAATACATCCTCAACATATCCTCAATCACTTGATTCACCCTCTCTATTTGTCCATCTGATTATGGATGATAAGTTGTGCTAAAATTCAAATTTGTTCCAAATCCCTTAAATAATCCTTTCCAAAAATTTGATATAAATTTTGGATCTCTGTCAAACACAATTGTCTTGGGTATACCATGTAGTAGAGCATTTTCTCTCATACAAATATCAACAATTTTGGATGCCTTGTGAGTGAGATTTACTGGAATAAAATGGGAATATTTAGTAAGCTTATCCACCACTACCATGATAGAATCATGCTACTTGTTTGTTCTGGGAACTTTTGTGATAAAATCCATTATTACAACTTCCCATTTCCATTCAAGAATGGGTGATGATTGTAGGAAACTAGTTGACTTTTTGACACTCCAAACATTTGGCAATAAAATCAACAACTTATTTCTTCATGCCTGGCCAATAATATTGTCTCTTGACAACTGCATTAGTTTTTTAATAACCTGGGTGTCCAGTATAAGTTACATTATGCATTTATCTCAATATCATATTTTTCAATTCCTGGGAATTTGGTACATAAATTCTTCCCCTTTACATGAGAATTTCATCATTTTCTAGCTTATAGTCTTCAATTTTCTGCTGCAAAATACCTTGCTGTAATTTTGTTATTATTTCCATGTATTGCAAATATGATTTTGTAGCCTCTATGATTTTTTCTTTCAAATCTGATTGGTACATTATAATGGTTTTAGCATGCAACTCATGCACCCT
This sequence comes from Picea engelmannii, assembly GCA_009831015.1. Lineage (NCBI taxonomy): Eukaryota > Viridiplantae > Streptophyta > Pinopsida > Pinales > Pinaceae > Picea > Picea engelmannii. The sequence continues at coordinate 215,999 of ML777403.1, read as the reverse complement.
TATACTAAGTGCATTAGCCACCTTGTTCTCTGTCCTTTTGATATGCTTTATATCAAAGTCATATTCACTAAGAAATTCTAGCCACCTAATTTTCTTGGCATTTAGAGTTGGTTTTCCAAATAAATATTTCAGACCACTATGGTTTTTCCTCAACTCAAACCTTTTCCCCATGAGGTAGTGCCTCCACAACTTCAAGGCATGCACTAAGTCTTCCAACTCCAAATCATGAGTAGCATAGTTCATTTCATTCTCCTTCAACTTCCTTGATTCATAGCATACAACATACCCATTTTAAATGAGGACTCCACCAAGGCCTTCTTTACATGCATCAATGCATATAATGAAGTATTCATTTGGATGAGAAATACTTAGCATTGGAGCACTTGTTAATAAATGTTTCAAGTGTTGGAAACTCTTTTCACAATCTAGTGTCCACTAAAATTTCACACCCTTCTTTTGCAAAGAAGTGATTGGGTGTGCAATCTTTGAGAATCCTTCAATAAATCTCTTATAGTAGCTTGCAAGGCCCATGAATGATCTTATCTTTGTCACATTCTTTGGCACTGACCACCCTCTAATGGCATCTATCTTCTCAGGATCCAATGCTATCCCTTCCTCTAAAATGATAAGTCCCAAATAATGAATTTTCTTTTGATAAAATGAGCACTTGCTCTATTTGGCATACAATTGATGCTCCCTTAATACATGTAATATCATCCTCAAGTTTGGTTCATGATATTCCTTCGACTTAGAATATATAATAATGCCATCTAAAAATACAATGATAAAATTATCTAAATATTCTCTGAAAATACCATTCATTAAAAAAAAAAGACATATGGTGCATTTGATAACCCAAATGGAACCATTGTGAACTCATAATGACCATACCTTGTTCTAAAAGAATTCTTGTTGATGTCTTCTTCTTTAATTCTTACTTGATGATAACCTGACCTGACATCAATCTTGGAGAATATTTTTTCATCTTTCAATTGATCAAAGAGGTCATCGATCCTTGGCAAACGATACTTATTCTTCACAGTTACTTTGTTCAACTACCTAAAGTCAATGTGATGCACCCCCCCCTTCCCTCTTTGGGATTCTGCGACCTCCCAGTCAAGGATCTTCAAACACCTTGAGCCGAATTAGCTCTTCGGGCCTCCAATAGACCCTAAACAAATAACACACAGGTCCCTTTGATGTCACCTACAGGTTCAAAGTACCCACAACTCTTCTCTCTGGCACTTTTGGAAACACCAAAATGAGAGTGCTAGTGTTGTGCTAGAATCTTATCCAATATGACCATGGGCTATGACCGTGGGCTGGCCCTCTTCATAAATTCGGGCCTTGGCAATATTGTAACCTCCTCCCTCATTTATTTCTGAAACGCTTTCTACCAAAATACGTGGATCTTTGTCATGTGTCCTCCTAGATATGACGGTCCATCTCTAATTCAGCCATTGTGACTTCATGAAGATTTCTCTCACTGCATACAATTCCTCCCAAACTCTATCTCCCAAACTCCTTAATCTATTGTCACGTATCTCCTCACACCCAACGGTTAGGATCACCTCATGACTCCGTGACTTCGGCGACCCTGCTTCTTACAACACTTCTACACCACCGAACCATGAAGTGCCAACAGGCTTCTACGGCTAAACTTCATGCAATTCTCCCAGATCTAACAGTCTGGAATGATTCCACTCCCTCCTAGACAGATCTTGCTTGTTGATTTGGAGAATCTTCAATAGGTTCCACTCTATTGAAGGTTTCTCACCGCTCTCCCTCCTCATCTTGTTATTCCTTTGAACCTTTTTCTCCTTAGATAATTTCTCTTTGATATTTCATCGAAACTTACCCTGTGCACACCTTGCAACAGTTTTTTCTTCCACAACTTAGCTTCATGTGGGTGAATGCACACACCTTGCGACAGTTCTTTGCACTACTCTGCAACAACAATTGAACTACTCCTCTTGAGCCTATGAGTAAAAAGACTCTTTCATGCACTCCTTGTGGAAAATTATGCACTCTCTGCATACAAATCTCCAAGATATCTCCCTTGGATTTGTTCCTCCTCAACACCCTGAATTTCTCAGAATGATTCCTTCGATACTTAAGCAAGTATGGACTCTACGCACACCTTGTGAAAAACTTCCTTCAACTATGCTTGCTGAACTTATGAGTCTAAACAGAATTTGTTAATGCACACCTTGTGGATACTTATGCACTCCTTGCATACAAAAGTTTCATGTTACCTCTTCTGATCTTTTCAGTCTAAATGGAATCTTTCAATGCACACCTTGCAGACACTTATGCACTTCTTACATACAAAAGTTTCACATTACCTCTTCTGAGCTTTTCAGTCAAAACAGTTTCTGTCAATGAAAACCTTGCATACAATTATTCACTCCTTGCACAGGCTCGTAGAAGAGAAACAATTGAAACTTATCTAATATCTCACAGATTCATACATTGAGCCATGTAAATGATTTCATAACATAAAAAAAGAAATAATAGAGAATTAAAATTAAAAGAAAGCCTACCATTCATTCATTCAGATAAACACAAAAACACTCAACATTTAGAATAATACTCCTATGTTATATTAGTTCAACTATTATATACATGGGTTCATACAATGCTCTTCAACAAATCTACAACTCTCAACTACAATGATCTTCAACAATAATCTATATTTTCACAACAACCTTATTTGGGCAACAACACATTTATTTATACAACATGAGCTCATTGAGATTTCCCTCCAAGCTACCTTAGAGTTATCATATCGAAATAAAAACATCCAACTACTAAGGATTTATTACAATAAATGTTTGTGACAAATAGATAAGATCAAACACATCGAATCTGTATTGCACGTAGCTTCATTAACATAAAATACATCTTCCAATGATCTCACGCAATCGTCCAGCTCTAAAACATTAAAGATGCTCTTAAATTACAATATTTTCAAGATATATGCGTGATACTCCTCCTTAAATTCAAAAATAATTTCTTCAAAATGTGTGCTAGTGCGATGAGTTGTCCTCCAATCGCACTTTGTTGGAGATGCTCCTGCATTATACTTCTCTGGATAAAAATTCATGGACTCATATCCATGAGCTCCTGCACTAACTTTGCATGATTATGGATATCCGCTTCATTTACCCAACTGGAATATTCTATTGAGTGTCTTTTCCACTTTACCAAATATTCAAAATAAATCCTTATCCTGGTCTTCTTACCAATCCTCTGATCTATGATCTTCTCCACCTGCAGCCTTTCTGCTATAGGCATCTGCTTCTCCCATTGGATCATTTTTTTATCTTCTGATCCTTTGTCATCTCCCCTGTAAGGATACAGGCCTGAAATGTTGAATACGAGTGATATACCCACATATTCTGGAAGCTCTATCTCATAATCATTTTCATCAAATTTCTTTAGGATCCTGCATGGTCCTATCTTTTTCATCTTTAATTTGTTATATGTTCCCCTTGGGAACCTATCCCTCCTGAGATGTTCTAGAACTTGATATCCAACATAAAATTGAAGTTTTCTCCTATGCTAATCAACTCTGCATTTATATTCTCTGCTTTTTTTTTCTGTAACCGATCCTTGATCTGATTATGAAGCTTCTGCATTTATGCTACGAAGACTTCTTCTATGGCGCTTCTGAATTAATTCTTCTCCAGATCTCTCATTTTTTATACTCCTCTTGGATTCATCTGATACACTATATGAAATGGACTCTTTCATGTACTTCTTATTACTAAGTCATTGTATGCAAACTCTACTTGTGACAAATTTTGATCCCACTGGCCATGGTGTTCAGTGACCAAACTCCTCAACAAATTTTCTAAAATATGATTCACCACCTTAGTCTGTCCATTCGTTTGAGGGTGATATGATGAAATAAAAGACATTTTTGTCCCCAAATTCTTCCACAATGTCCTCCAGCAATGACCAACAAATTTAGTGTCTCTATCCAAGGCATTACTCTTAGGAAACCCATGAAGTCTCACAACCTCTTTGAAAAAAAAAATTGAAATGTGTGTGTTTCATCATTTGTCTTCTGGCATGGGATAAGGTGTGCCATATTTGAGAATCTATCAACTACCACAAATATGGAATCACTTCCTCTTTGTGTCCTTGGCAATCCCAACAAAAAAACCATGTTTATTACATCCCAAGGCCTTTTTGGAATAGGCAATGGTTGATACAATCCAGTGTTTTGTCTCTTCCCCTTGGCATACTGGAAAATCTTACATTTGTTTACAAACCTTTTCACCTCTACTCTCATACCTAGACAATAGTATGAACTATTCAACTGTGAAAACATTTTTTCATGGCCAAAATGTTCTGCTAGACCTCCACTATGTTTTTCCTTCAACATATTTTCTCTCATCAAGCATTTTGGTATGCACAACTAGCGACCTTTAAACAACAATCCATATTGAATCTGATACTCGTTCCACTGGCTTTTGTCTCTAATCATATTATTTTCACATGCTTCATATGCTTCTTTAAAATATGGATCATCACAATACATCTCCTTAAGGTGTTCAAACCCTAAGGTTTTTACTTGAAATTCCTACAGAATCAAACATCTCATGCTCAATGCATCAACAACTTTGTTAGCATTACCAGAAATATGTTTAATGAAAAAAAATAATTTTTTCATAAGCTCTATCCACTTAGCATGTCTCTGGTTTAACTTATCTTGTCTGGTTATGAATTGCAAAGCTTGATTATCACTATACAAAACAAACTCATTTGGAACAAGGTAGTGCCTCCATTTCTTCAAGGCTTGAGTTATTTCATAAAATTATTTATCATATGTGGATTAATTTCTCTTAGTTTCATTCATCTTCTCACTGAAATATGCAACAAGCCTATTATCTTGGCTCAAGACTGCTCCAACTGCAACTCCACTAGAATCATATATTACTTGAAATGTCTTCCCAAATATGGCAAGACCATAATCGGTTGTTTTGTTATCTTCTCCTTCACTATATTGAATATTTTCTCAGCTTCTTTTGTCCATTTAAAATACTTGTGTTTCTTCTTCACCATATCCATCATTGATGTACAAATTTCACTGAAATTTCTAATGAACTTCCCATAGAAACTCGCTAATCCATGGAAACTTCTCACCTCGAATATGCTTCTTGGCGATGGCCATTCTTTGATTGCTCTTACCTTCTCTGGATCCATCTTCAATTCATTCGAAGAGATCACAAAACCCAAGTAAATGAGTTATGTCTTCATAAAAGAGGATTTCTTTAAATTTATCAACAACTTCTCCCACTGCAATCTCCTCATAACTAATGTTACATGTCTCAAATGCTCTTCTTTAGTTTTACTAAAGACTAGTATATCATTCAGATATACAATCACAAACATACCAATGAAATATTTCAATGCCTCATTCATCAACCTCATAAAAGTACTTGGCGCATTTTTTAAGACAAATGGCATAACAAGCCATTCATACAACCCTTTGTTTGTCTTGAAGGTTGTTTTCCACTAATCACCTTCTCTCATTCTTATCTACTTTTCAAATCTATCTTTGAGAAATAATTTTCTCCACTTAAAAAATCCATTAAGTCATCCATCCTTGGTAAAGGAAATCTATACCTGATGATGATCATGTTTATGGCTCTTGAGTCTGTATACATTCTCCATCCTCCATCCTTCTTTGGACTTAACATAGTTGGTACTGCACATGGAATCAAGCTTTCTCTGACTAACCCTTTGTCCATCTAATCTTGGACTTGTCTCTTCACCTCCTCATTCTCTTGAGGTGTCAATCTATATGTTGGTTTGTTCGGTAGTCTTGCTCTTGGTATTAGATCAATGTGATGGATAATACTCTTGATAGGTGGTAGTGAGCTTGGAAACTCATCCACCACTATGTTAGCAAAATTATTTACAACTCCTATATTTCTTCAGGAAAATCATCCATAGAAGTACTTGTAATGATAACCCTTGGTTTCCTCACCACAACAAACTGCATCTCATGTTCTTTCTTAACTTCAATCAAAAGTTCTTTCCCACTCATGAGAAGTATACTTGTGTTGGGTTCCTCCTTCACTTTATTTTCCTCAATTGGAAACAACATGTGTGTCCTACTATTCTTATCCAAAGTACAAGTATTCCTTCTTCCATCATGAATGACATTCATGTCATACTACCATGGTCTTCCCAACAAAACATGACATACATCCATGGGAATCACATCACACAAAATCTCATCTCTACATCCTCCTATCTTAAATTCAACAAAGCATTGTTTAGTTACTATTACCTGATGTCCTTTCTGCAACTATGAGACCTTGTACGGTGTCGGATGTGCATTTGTATCTAGCTCCAATTTCTCCACCATATCTATGGATACTAAGCTATCAGTGCTCCCAGTGTCAATTATCACCTTTCAAACTCTATCTTTAGTCTTGCAAGTAGTCCTAAACAAATTGTTCCTCTACACTGGTTTTTCAACCTCTGGCTATGGCTTCAAGATAACCTTCTTCATGATTAAAGATCTCCCATCTTTTACACCTTTTGCTACAATATTCCATTTCTGCGCTTCCAAAATGTGATCTTTACCTCCTCCTTCTTTCTTTCTCTTGGGGCATTCCCAAGACATGAGGCATGTCTTTCCATAGGCATAACACTTCACTTCACCTCCTCCACCTCTTCATCTTCCTCGAGGAAAAGATTTTCTACCACTAGGTTTTATCCCTCGGGAACTTCCTCCTCTTTCCAATTGACTATGTGGTTTCTCATTCTCAACCTTTGGCTTTTCTACCTTATCATGGGAAATTCCTTTGCCTATGTTTAGAATTCTTCCTCTGCTTCACTAACTCTTCTTTTTGGACAACTTCTCCTCTGCCTTCAGTGCAATTTGAAAATAATCCTCCACTATTCTTATTTTCATCATGTTGATTTCATCCTGGATTTCATACCTCAGGCCATTTATATATCTAGAAAAAAATTCATCATCTTTCTCTCTTTGTCTAGCCCTGATGTTCAGTTTGTAAAAATCCTTTGTGTACTCTTTCACAGTCATTCCCTTCTGTCTCAGGTTCTACAACTTTCTGAACAAATTTATCTGGTAATCCTTGGGTATGAATTTAGCCTTTAGCTTGGCTACCATTATATTGCAACTCTTGATCTTTTTCTTACCTTTGTATCTTCTTTCAGCTTGTAGTTCATCCCACCACAATGTTGCATGTCCTTTTAATATGGTGACAACATGTTTTACCTTCTTCTCCTCGTCAACATCTTCATAGTCGAAGTACTTGTCCATTGACCCTATCCAATCCAACAATTATTCAACATCCAAATTTACTTCATACATTGGGATGTCTATCTTTTCTCTAGCTCCCAACTTGACAACTACTTTCAGCAAGCACTCCTTTATATCATCCTCTACTACATCTTCTTCAACTTCTACTTCTTTGTTCTATTAGGGTCCTAACCTGCACATAGGTAGAACAATATATTTGGATGTAATAGGTCAATATTAATAAGGTCTTTCAATAAAATAGAACAAGGCGGATGTAAGAAGACCTAATAGAATCTTCCGCTTCTAGAAGGATCTTCCTCTAGATGCTTCTTTTTAGTATAAATAGGAGTAGAGGGTATGAGAACCCTAGCTTGGATATTATTGTAATAGAGCTCTGCTAAACTGGAGGTTGCCCCCTTAAAGAGGCCCATGAACATTTCTTTCATATTCAAAGTGTTATTTCTGTTGTTATTCTTATATCATTTCAGTGTTATTGTGGTTAATGTTCTGCTTATATTGCTGATATTCTGCCATTACTAGCATTTTATTTCTGTTCTGCATACATTCTATATCTAATATATTACAAGTGGTATCAGAGCACTTTCCTTGGCAGAAAGTGTAGGTTAATTTTTTTTTCAGGGCAGAGATGTATTTCGACATCTTTAAGCCACAAAGATTTGTCGTTATGTGCATAAACCCACGGTTGAGGGATTCATACACACAGGAAATACAAGTGGTACTTAAGCGCACATCTATTGGCCACCCTTGTAACCCCTGTTGGTACCCCTTCGAGTGGCAGCACATCAGACAACACCTGTGTACAGATCGACCTAGATTACTTGAAGCCCTCTTTAGATAAACCGATCGGCCACCTAATTGCTATAGTGTCACCGAGAATGACTGCAACTACTCCTCCGTGAGAAACCGCTCTCACCAGGACCTTCTATACCTCGGCCCAAAAGGTTATATCTCCTTTCTATCCCGTATCGGGACCTTCATTCACCCACATGATACGTTGATGATCTCCCAAACCTCGATCTCCAATGGTCCCTAGTCAACGGCCTAGTCTTGTCGGGGTTTTCCCTATCAGAAAATCGGCGAGTGTGATGTCACCTTAACCTTGCACCAAAAACCTCTGAATGTTGATAGGCACGTGCGCTAATCCCGCGCCACATCACCTCTTCTCTCCACTCCTATCAGGGATCACGGGATCGCAATTTTACCAATCGCTGTTTCCTTGCACAATGAAACCCCGAATGCTGAATCCTGACCTCTCGAGATCTCATGCCACCTGTCCTGTAGAGATCAATGGTTCTAAATAACTCGAGAAATCGCAACTCACGATTTTAGCGGTTCTGCGCCCCACTTCGTCATTCGTCGAATGCCGATACATGATGACACTTGGGTTAACTTCCCCATGACTTCTTCACGATCTGACGGTCTGTCGGACTTCGCGATTCTCCACAGCGTTTTCAAGTCGTCGATTCTCTTCCTCTTGAGGAATCGTCCTGCTCCAAGTTTTTTTTCGTTCGAAACCCCTCCTGGGTTTTGTTCTCACCGTGTTTGCAAGGAACTATCCCTCCTGAGCTTTCTCCACTCTGACTCCTTCAGAGACCTCTGTGCAAACTGCTTGCACTTGACCTTCAACCACTCTCAAGTGTTGAACTCAGCCAGACCCTATGTCCTCTGACAATAGCAGTCCTGTCTTCCTTATGTCAGGGTCGCCTCTAAAACTTCAAATCCAACCTGCACTTATCCTGCACGATTTTAATAACCCAATTCAATTCTTGGGCAGATGAGAATGAGAGTTCAACTATCTAGCCTCATCAATGCACTCTATGCGGATGAATTCGACTACACTCTATGCAGGAATCGCTCGGCTCAGATAGAGAAACAATTGAGACTTATCCCCTCAATCTCTCAGATTTCGAATTTACCATGAAATCACATACACAGCATATAAAACAAAGGCATAACAAGAAGCAAATATGCAACAACATAATATCAACAACACACAGAGAATAATCACAGCCATGGAATTGAATCAAAGCCTTCCTATTAATTCAATATCTGTACATGGGGATTCTGCTCACAATTTCTCTGCTCTGCTCTCTTCTTGCTCCTGAATGAATGAATGAGAGTCTTACATTGTACAAAGGAGGGTGCCTATATTCCATTTTCCCTCACGAAAGTAAAACTGTCTAATCTAGACTTAATTATTTTATCTACCTGCATTAAATCTAATAAATGCCTCAACTACCTAAGGATGAGAGCTTATCTGCTCAAGGTCCGTCTTACAATACAAGTGCACTTCATTAAACCAGACATTAATGTCTTGGCGCAACAATATCACAACATTTCAAAATTTTCGTAGGTGTTGTCCAGCTGTTTTTCCGCTTGATGTGTTGGCTCACTTGAATGAGTGAGCGATGCTCCTGCATCAGAGAACAACACTCGGGAAGATACTCTCTAGTACCTGGGTAGTCGGGTAGTATAGTTAAGGGTACGATCTATCCTCCTTATTTATTTCCCTGAGATATTGGGTCGAGTAATACTATTGGACCCCACACATATATCAGAGAGATATAGCACAGGGCAAACCCTTGTCTGTAGAACCCTTGAATACCTAACCCTTGGCGACAGAAACATAAACAAATTAAAACATACAAGATCTATTGCTGCTCAACTGTGTTCAGGTTGCCAAGTAAATACACATTTTTTTTTGGTTAAACATTTGGGCATTTTCTCTTTGCAGTATTCTTCTGACCGGACGTATTAAAAAAAAAACAAAAAAAAACAGGAGTCTAGAAATTTTTTCTCCATTATTTCAGCCCTATTCCATTGGATTCATCTCTTCGCCCTTATCACATTCCTCCATATCATTTTTTTGGAAAAAAAAAATTACCCCGCCTACCCCTTTTTAGCTCCCCCATCCTCATGGCCCATACTTGTAGCCAAGACTTGGAAGCTCGCTTCAACACCTTGCATTCTGGTCTCATTGAGACCCAACAAGAAGTGAAACAACTCAGTGCCAATGTTGTCGCCATCAATACAACCATGCAGTCATCAATGGGTGAAATCAAACAAGACCTCACCACCCAGCTTGAATCAGTCTTTTCGGCACTCTACACCAAACTACATATCCCTACATATAACCCTTCCTCTTCCTCAGCCCCACATACTGAAGGTGACCATTCCTCTTATTCCCATACCTTGCAGAACCATCACTTTCAACATGACCTATGCCTTCCATGGGTGGATGTGACCAAATTTGATGGCTCAGACCCCACTGGTTGGGTAACCCAAATGGAACATTACTTCTCTTTATACAACATTATAGATGACTTGGACAAACTCCGATATGGTGTTCTCCATCTAAATCAAGAATGTTGGCAATGGTGGCAATGGAGAAAAAATTATCGTCAAGGGTATATTGCTTGGACGCAATTTATGGCAGAGATTTATGAATGCTTTGACATTGACACTAACCACTTGGGTCATTTGACAAAGCTGAAACAATTAGGAACAGTGGAAGACTTTATAGTTTCCATTGAGCACCTAGCTTTTAGAACAAAGGGCATGTCTGATGCCTTTTTTCGAGAGTATTTTATAAGCAGCCTCAAGGATGAAATTCAGGCCCATGTCCTCATGGCTTGGCCTAAGAGTTGGGTGGAGGCTACCAAAAGAGCTAAAGAAGCACAACAGGTTGTATCTTCTCAAAACCACAAACCTTCCTTCATCCCTCACCCTAAACCAGTAAATCCCACTACTCCCTCTGCTCCACTAAAGATCCAAAAATTAACCAGGGATGAAATGGCTAAACACCAACTCAAAGGCCTTTATTATAATTGTGATGACAAATATCTCCTGGGCCACTTGTGTAAAGAAAAAAATATTTTTATGGCCATCTCCGAGGAGATTTTGAAAGAAGTTGAAGAAACTCCCTCCATGTCTGACTCACCTGAATCCACTGACATAACCGCTCCCTCAGATCCTCCCAAAGTAGAACCAGTGATTTCCCTCAATGCTCTCACTGGCTTCTCCACTCCCCAAACCCTCAAGCTAATCGGTTACATCAAGCATCATAAGGTCATCATTCTGATTGATAGTGGCAGCACCCATAATTTTATTCATCGCCGCATTTCCCAAGAAACTCATTGCTACATCCATGCCATCAATAATTTCCAAATCATGATTGCCAACGGTGGTTCCATGAAATGTGGAGGGTGTTGTGAAAATGTGCATCTCCAAATTGGTGACTACCACCTGAAATCCCATATGTTTTCTATCGACATGGGAGGTTGTGACATTGTGCTGGATGTAGACTGGCTAAGGACTTTGGGTCCCATTCTCATGGATTTTAAAGACTTAACCATACAATTTGACCAAGAGGGCCACTAATATAAGTTCCAAGGAATCACCACAAGTTCACCTGAGATCATTAGTTTCCATCGCATGGAAAAGCTACTCAAAAAGGGCCATTCTAGTGTTATCGCCCAACTCCATGCCATACAAGCAACAAAGACACCTTCCATACTGCAATACCTCCAAGCCATCCTTTCTAAACATCAATTGGTCTTTTCCACTCCCTAAGGCATGCCTCCTTCCCATGGTGTTCATGATCATTCCATTCCCCTTGTAATAGGAATCCTTCCTCCCAATATCCGTCCGTATCGTCACCCCTTTTCCCAAAAAGATGAAATTGAGAAAATGGTCCAGGAACTCCTTAATACAAGAATTATCCACCCTAGTACAAGCCTCTATTTGTCTCCTGTGGTCATGGTCTTGAAGAAAGAAGGTTCTTAGCGAATGTATCCTGACTTCCGTTCCCTCAACAAACTTACCATCGAAGACAAATTCCCCATTCCTATCATTGATGACCTCCTGGATAAATTGAGTGGCACCCAATTCTTCACTAAACTGGATCTTCGTTCAGGCTACCACCAAATACGCATGAAAGAGGAAAATATTCCCAAGACTGCCTTTAGAACTCATGAGGGCCACTATGAGTTTTTGGTCATGCCCTTTGGCTTATGTAATGCCCCCTCCAGCTTCCAAAGCCTCATGAATCATGTCTTTCATCCTTTTCTCCGCCATTTTTTCTTAGTTTTCTTTGATGATATCCTCATCTATAGAAAAACCTGGACAAACCATCTTTGCTTATGTGGATCGAGTTCTCCATCTACTCTCTCAGCACCAAATTTTCCTCAAATAGTCTAAATGTGCTTTTGGTGCCTCAGAAGTAGAATACTTGGGTCATCTGGTTGGCAAAGATGGCATCAGGGTGGATCCTAAGAAGATTGAAGCTATGTAAGACTAGCCTCACCCAAAGACTCTTAAGATCTTACATGGATTTCTAGGCTTAACAGGGTATTATTGCAAGTTTGTTAAGAATTATGGGAAGATTGTAACACCTCTCACTGATGTCCTAAAAAAGAACTCTTTAACTTGGACTCCAGCCGCTACTCAAGCTTTTCAAACCTTGAAGATGGCCATGTACACCACTCTAGTCCTTGCCCTTCCCAATTTCAGAAAGACCTTTGTGTTGGAATGTGATGCCTCAAGGAAAGGAATTGGTGATGTCCTTATGCAAGAGGGTCGACCTTTGGCCTTTACCAGCAAACAACTATCTGAAAGAAATCTAGGAAAATACATCTATGAAAAGGAAATGTTGGCTATTATGCATGTCATGGATCTGTGGTGTCCTTATCTATTGGGACAATGGTTCCAAATCAAGACAGACAATCAAAGTCTCAAGTATTTTTTGGAACAACGCATTTCCTCCCCGGAAAAACAATATCGGTGACTAAACTCTTTGGATATGATTATGAGATCATTTATAAGAAAGGAACAAACAATGTGGTTGTGAATGCACTTTCCCAAAAATATGAAGATGAAGGATCCCTTTTTTCTCTTTCATTCATTGTACCAGAGTGGCTCCAAGCTGTTCGCCAGGAATGGCTACAAGACCCCAAAAGTTCGTAGTTGATCCAACAATTACAGTCCAATGCTCCAGCTTCCCCAGGGTACTCTTGGCTCCATGAGGAACTTCGATACAAAATCCATTTGTATTTAGGTAAACAATCAAATCTTAAATCCACGGTACTATCTGAGCTTCATGCTACACCCACAATAGGGCACTTCGGGTTCACCAAAACCTATGACAGGGTCAAACGTTCCTTTTTCTGGGATGGTATGAAACAGGACATTCGTAATTTTGTAGCTAAATGTGATGTGTGTCAATGCAACAAGGGAGAAACATTCAAATCACCGAGCACACTACAATCGTTGCTGATTCCACCTGCTATTTGGAAGGATATCTCTATGGATTTTATTACCGGCTTACCCAAATCGGGAAATAAATCCATCATCATGGTGGTTGTTGATCACCTTTCCAAGTACACTCATTTTTGTGCCCTTCAACACCCATTTACAACATCCATGGTGGCTCAAATATTCATGGATCACTTCTTCAAGATTCATGGCATGCCACACTCTATTGTTTTTTATCACGACCCAACTTTCACAAGCAATTTTTGGCAAGAAATGTTCAAGATACAAGGCACAGAATTGCATCTAAACACAACTTATCATCCCTAGACTGATGGCCAAATAGAAGTTGTCAACAAGTTTTTGGAAAAATATTTGAGGTGTTTTGCCTCATAAAAGAAAAATCAGTGGGCTTAATGGTTACCCCTAGCTGAATGGTGGTACAACACTTCATACCATACAACTACACACATGACTCATTTTGAAGTGGTATATGGACAGAAACCACCTTCAGTTCTCTCATACTTACCGGGTGCCTCGAAGGTGCAGGCATGTGACCTAACACTTACAACTTGAGAGGCCATTGTCTGTACCCTCAAAGAGAATTTGGTCATGGCACAGAATCACATGAAGCAACAAGCATATCAAGGTCTCTCTGAATGTCAATTTGTAGAAGGGGATTAGGTGTTTCTTTGACTGCAACCTTACAAGCAAACTTCCCTCAAGGCTGAGCATTGTCAGAAGCTAGCACCCAAATTTTATGGTCCTTATACTGTGCTCAAGCATGTGGGACAAGTTTCATATCATTTATCTTTGCCTAGCCATTCGAAGCTACATCCTATTTTTCATGTTTCATGCTTAAAGAAGGTGATTGGAGCTAAGTGCCAAATTCAAACAAACCTTCCAAATTTAGCTGAAGAAGGATCCATTTGGCTACAACTAGAAGCAGTTTGGAAACAACGTGAGTGTCACCTTCGTTAGAGAACCATCAAGGAAGTTCTAGTCCAGTGGAAAGATACAACTCCAACAAACGCCACTTGGGAACCAACTACCATTCTACAACAATTTACTCATCTCAAGCCTTGAGGACAAGGTTGTTTTTAAGGGGGTGGACATGTTAGGGTCCTAACCCACACATAGGTAGAACACTATCTTCAAATGTAATAAAGTTCAATATTAATAAGGCCTTTCAATAAAGTAGAATAAGGCGAATGTAAGAAGACCTAATAGAAGCTTCCGCTTCTAGAAGGATCTTCCTCTAGATGCTTCTTTTTAGTATAAATAGGAGTCGATGGTATGAGAACCCTAGCTTGGATATTATTGTAATAGAGCTCTACTCAACTGGAGGTTTCCCCCTTGAAGAGGCTCGTGAACATTGCTTTTAGATTCAAAGTGTTATTTCTGTTGTTATTCTTATATCATTTCAGTGTTATTGTGGTTAATGTTCTGGTTATATTGTTGATATTCTGCCATTACTAGCATTTTATTTCTATTCTGCATACATTCTATGTCTGGTATATTACAAATTCTCTACATCACTGATGTCTCCAACATCATGTGCTCTCCTTTGTGTTGTCTCCATAGCATCTAACCTTGATCGAAGTTCTCGCATCTCCCTTTCCACAGATCGATTTGCTACAAGTGGCTCTACACATCTTTTGGGAGACATTGTGCCGAAATTTCTTCACACAACTCTCAATTAATGTATCTGATACCTCTTGATGATATCAAGCTACCTCTTTTCACCTCCTTCCTACAGAATTAAAATCTATGGCTCTGATTTCCATTTGATGCTATCATACATAACCTTTTTTAGGCTCTTATACCACTTGATGCATCCCCCCCTTCCCTCTTGGGGATTCTACGACCTCTTGGTCAAGGATCTTCAAACACCTTGATCTGAATTAGCTCTTTGGGCCTCCAATAGACCCTAAAAAAATAACACACAGGTCCCTTTGATGTCACCTGCAGGTTAAAACTACGCACAACTCTACTCTCTGGCGCTTTTGGCAACACCAAAATGCAGGTGCTAGCCTCATGCTAGAATCTTCTCCAATATGACCACGGGATATGACCATGGTCCAACCCTCTTCATAACTTTGGGTCTTGACAATATTGTAACCTCCACCCTCATTTCTTTTTGAAATGCTTTCTACCGAAATACACAGATCTCTGCCAAGTGTCCTCCTAGATCTGACGGTCCAGCTCTAATTTGTCCTTCGTGACTTCGTGAAGATTCCTCTCACTCCATACAATTCCTTCGAAAATTTGTCTCCTGAACTCCTTAATCCATGATCACATATCTCCTCGCAACTGACGGTTAGGATCACTTCGCGACCCCGCTTCTTACAACACTTCTACACCCTCGAACCACGAAGTGCCGACAGGATACTACGGCTAACCTTCGTGTAGCTCTCTTAGATCTGTTGATTTGGAATGATTATGCTCCCTCCTGGATGGATCTTACTCAATGAGTTGGAGAATCTTCAACATGTTCCACTCTATTGAATTATTCTCACCGATCTCCCTCCTTAGCTTGTTCTTCCTTCAAACCTTTTTCTCCTTAGAGGATTTCTCTTCGACACTTCGTCGAAACTTGCCCTGTGCACACCTTGCAACATGTTTTTCTTATGCAAATTAGCTTCTTGTGGGAGACTGCGCACACCTTGTGATAGCTCTTTTCACTCCTCTGCAACCACACTTGAGGTACTCCACCTGAGCTTGTGAGTTAAAAGACTCTTTCACGCACTCCTTGTGGGAAATTATGCACTCTCTGCATACAAAGCTCCAAGATATCTCCCTTGTATTTGTTCCTCCTCAACACCCTGAACTTCTCAGAATGACTCCTTCGATACTTAAGAAAGTATCGACTCTGCACACACCTTGTGACAAACTTCCTTCAACTGTCCCTGCTTAACTTCTGAGTCTAAACGGACTCTGTCAATGCACACCTTACGGACACTTATGCACTCCTTGCATATAAATGTTTCACATTACCTCTTCTGAGATTTTGAGTTGAAATAGACTTTGTCAACACACACCTTGCTGACACTTATGCACTCCTTTCATAGGCTTATAGAAGAGAAACAATTGAAACCTATCTACTATCTCACATATTTATACATTGAACCATGTAAATGCTTTCATAACATAAAATAAGAAATAATAGAGAATTGAAATTAACAGAAAGCCTACCATTCATTCATTCATATAGACACAACAACACTTAACATTTGGAATAATACTCCTCTGTTATATTCATTCAATTGTTATATACATGGGTTCATACAATTCTCTTCAACAACTCTACAACTCTCAACTACAATGATCTTCAACAACAATCTTTATTTTCAGAACAACCTCATTTGGGCAACAATACATTTATTTATACAACACGAGCTCGTTGAGCTTTCCCATCAAGCTACCTTTGTGCTATCCTATTGAAATAAAAACATCTAACTACTAAGGATTTATTACAATAAATGTTTGTGATAGACATATAAGATCAAACACATCGAATATGTATTACACACAGCTTCGTTAAAAGAAAATACATCTTTCAACGATCTCACATGATCGTCCAACTCTAAAACATTAAAGATGCTCTTAAAATACAATCTTTTCAAGATATATGCATGATATGCCTCCTTAAATTAAAAATTCATTTCTTCAAAATGCACACTCTAGTGCGCTGAGTTGTTCTCCACTTGCACTTTGTTGGCAATGCTCCTGCATCATACTCCTCTAGATAAAAATTTGTGGACTCCTATCCATGAGCTCCTGCACTTACTTTCCATGCTTTTGGATATCCACTTCATTTACCCAATTGGCATCTTCTATTGGGTGTCCTTTCCACTTTACCAAATATTCAAAATAAATATTTCTCCTGGTCTTCTTACCAATCCTCTGATCTATGATATTCTCCATTTGTGGCCTTTCTGCTACAGGCATCTTCTTCTTCCATTGGATATCTTTCTGATTTTATGATCCTTTGTCATCTCCCCTATAAGGATACAGGTATGAAATGTTGAATATGGGTGATATACCCATATCTTCTGGTAGCTATATCTCATAAGCATTTTCATCAAATCTCCTTAGGATCTTGCATGGTCCTATCTTCTTCAACTTTAATTTGTTGTATGTTCCCCTTGGGAACCTTTCCCTCCTAAAATGTGTTATAACTTGACCTCCAACTTCAAATTGATTTTTTCTCCTATGTTGATCATCTCTGTGTTTATATTCTCAGTTGTTTTTCTACAACTACTCCTTGATCTGATTATGAAGCTTCTACATTTCTGCAGTGAAGTCTTCTACTCTGACGCTTCTGAATTCATTTTGCTCCAGATCTCTCAACTCTGATACTCCTGTTCGATTCATCCCATACACTATATGAAACTGAATCTTTCCTGTACTTATGTTTAATGAGTCATTTTATGCAAACTTTGCTTGTGACATAATTTGATCCCATTAGCCATAGTGTTGAGTGACCAAACACCTCAACAAATTTCCTAAACTCCGATTCACTACCTCAGTCTTTCCATTTGTTTGAGGGGGATATGTTGAACTAAAAGAAAGTTTTGTCCCCATCTTCTTCCACAATATCCTCCATAAATGTCCAACAAATTTAGTGTCTTTGTATGAGACAATACTCTTAGGAAATCCATGAAGTCTCACAACCTCTTTGAAAAACAAATTTGCAATGCGTGTTGCATCATTAGTCTTCTGGCATGGGATAAAGTGTGTCATATTTGAGGATCTATCAACTACCACACATATGGAATCACTTCCTCTTTGTATCCTTGACAATAACAACACAAAATCCATGCTTATTACATCCCAAGGCCTTTCTGGAATAAGAAATGATTGATACAATTCAATGTTCTGTCTCTTCCCCTTGGCATACTGGAAAATATTACATATGTTTACAAACCTTTTCACCTCTACTCTCATACCTAGACAATAGTATGAAATGTTCAATTGTGCAAACGTCTTGTCATGGCCAAAATATCGTGATAGACCTCCACTATGTTTTTCCTTCAACAGATTTTCTCTCATCGAGCATTTTGGTATGCACAACTGGCAGCCTTTAAACAACAATCCATATTGAATCAGATACTCATTCCACTGGATTCGGTCTCTGAGCACAGGATTTGCACATGCTTCATTTGCTTCTTTAAAATCTAAATCATCATAATACATCTCCTTAAGGTGTTTGAATCCTAAGGTTTTAACTTGAAATTCCTACAAAATCAAACATCTCCTGCTCAATGCATCAACAACTTTGTTATCATTACCAAAAATATGTTTAATGACAAAAGTGAAATTTTTCATAAACGCTATCCACTTAGCATGTCTGTGGTTTAACTTCTCTTGTCTAGTTATGAATTGTAAAGCTTGATTATCACTATACAAAACAAACTCCTTTGGAACAAGGTAGTGCATTCATTTCTTCAAGACTTGAATTATTGCATAAAATTCTTTATCATATGTGGAGTACTTTCTCTTAGTGTCATTCATCTTCTCACTAAAATATGCAACATGCTTATTATCTTGGCTCAAGACTGCTCCAACTGCAACTCCACTTGCATCACATATTACTTGAAATGTCTTCCCAAAATATGGCAAGACCAGAATTGGTTGATTTGTTGTCTTCTCCTTCAATATATTGAAGCTTTTCTCATCTTCTTCTGTCCATTTAAAAGTCTTGTGTTTCTTCTTCACTGTATCCATCATCGGTGTACAAATTTCATTGAAATTTCTAATGAACTTACTATAGAAACTCACTAATCCACGGAAGCTTCACACCTCGAATATGATTCTTGGTGATGAACATTCTTTGATTTCTATTACCTTCTCTGTATCCATCTTCAATTCATTCGAAGAGATCACAAAACCCAAGTAAATGAATTATGTCTTCATAAAAGAGGATTTCTTTAAATTTATCAACAACTTCTCACAATGCAATCTCCTCATCACTAATTTCGAGTGTCTCAAATACTCTTCTTCAATTTTACTGAAGACTAGTATATCATTCAGATATAAAATCACAAAATTACCAATGAAATCTTTCAATACCTCATTCATCAACCTCATAAAAGTACTTGTCGCATTTATTAATCCAAATGGCATAACAAGCCATTCATACAACCCTTCATTTGTCCTATGCTTTCCTAAAAAATTGATTTCCTAGATTAATTTTTTGGATAAATAATTATATTCTATTTTCCAAGACCTTTCCAATGATTTCTTCCATGCTCAATTCTGAGTCTTGAGAATAAAGTTATGGTTATTTGAAAATTGTCTATTAATTCTTTTGTTCACACTTCAACTTGGTGCAAATATGCATTATAATTATGCATTTTTTCACCGACTCCATTGGATTTTTTGTAGGAGCTCAATCGGTTTTCTTCACATACATATTTTGGATAGTGTTTCCAAGTTTCACCTATTTTTGGGTTCTGGGATGCTAGTTATAGCCTCCTGAAGTTCTAGGCCAATTTATTTATTTATTTTTTGAAATGCTACAGGTACCTTATGTGCCATCTTAAACATTTTTAACATGCCCAAAATTTTAATTCAACTCCAGGATTGTTTTATATGGTTTAGTATCTTTCCACAGATTGCTCCTGTGCCTCATTATGAATCCAGAACAGAAAGTTATGGCCCTTTGAAGTTAATTGGGTCTTAAAATTTACCCTCTACTGTTTGTCCTGTAACTTCCTCATAAAATATCTGTTTGACAAGCGGTTTACACCATTAGAAACATCTCTCCAAAATATTTCATTTGAGCTGCAAAGACAACTATACACAGGCACACTTTGTTCTCGTGGTTTTTTAGTATCTAAAAACGTTGTTTAGGGCCTCAAAAACGCATTGCAAAAAGATGACCTTCAAATAGTATAAAATGTCTCAGAAATTCATGGGTTTCCGTTGTTGTAGACCATCCAAATGAATTCGTGCACACAAATTTGAAAATGTACACCCACATTTAGCATGCACAGAAACACCATAAGGTAGCGCATGCTCCACACACCTATAATCAATGTGGTTCATTTCTCTTTTGTGCCAATATCTAGTGCACACTACTTTTGTGTCGCGTGACAATATCTATCACACACAATTTTGGTTCATGCACTAATACCTCTTGCACACAATTTTTGTGTCACATGCTAATATTCCACATGCATTGCACTCTACGCGTTGTACCATGCCAAAGTTTAGTATGCTCCCACCGCACACTAGTACTCCGTGCACACCATTAATTAAACCATTGCACGATAGAAATATTCAGCATGCATGCATTGCATACCAACATTTTGCGTGCACCAACAAAATTCCTCTGTGCTCTTCCAATACTCAATGTGCACACCACGGGTGCCAATATAATGCATCTGCATACCACACGCACCAATATTACACATATGGCATCCAATATGCACCGTTCAGTGCTAAATTTAGTGCACACATCCGCACACTATTATTTTTCGCGCTTCACTATCTCCACTCCACGCAATGCCAAATTTAATTCTTTTGCATACCACACACACCAATATTAAACATATGCCATCCAATCTACACCGTTCAGTGCTAAATTTAGTGCACACATCCACACACTATTGTTTTTCTTGCTTCACTATCTCCACTCCACGCAATGCCAAATTTAAGTGCACACTTCCGTGCATCATTATTTTTGCATATTACCAATCCTGCACTGCACAGTGCCAAATTTAAGTGCACACACCTGCACACTGTTATTTTTTGTGCAATACCAATCTTGCACTGTGCAGTGTCAAATTTAAGCGTGCACACCTGCACATCGTTATTTTTCGTGCAATACCAATTATGCACCGTGCAACACCAAATTTAAGTGTGCACATCCGCGCACCGTTATTTTTTGCGTGTTACCACTCTGCACTATGTAGCGCCAAATTTTAGCGTGCATAGCCATGCACCATTATTTTCCACACATCATAAGATTTTCACTACGCATTACACATATTTAGTGTGCAAACCTGGGCACCTTCATTTTTTTGCGCATCAATTCCTCATGAACTTCGCTGCAGAAATTGGGGATTTTTCCAAAAGCTTCCCAATTTTCACCATGGACATTCTGCAACTATGACATTTGTTCAATTTCACTCCAATAACACCAATTCAACCTCTGCAACAACAAATCGTTGTCGGTTGACATTTCTAGAACGAATTTTTCCCAAATTCAATTCACAAATTGAGAATTTTAATCAACTAATCTTGCTCCATCTGTTATGGCTTCCTTGTAACTTCAAATTTGACCAATTCCAGGTTTGAATTTTCTAGAACAAATATTAAATTAAGAATATCTCACCACTTGGCCAAATTTCTCAAATTTCTCATGAATTTAACAACATAAATTGGGGATTTTGCCCAATTCTATGCAATTGCTTCTGATTTTTACCATGGACACACTGTAACTTGAAATTTGGCCACTTTGAAATCAATTCTCTATGAAATTTTTCTTTAATTCAATTTGCTCGGCCCATCCAGGCTCAATGTTGAAAACTGGAGCTCTGATACCATATTGTAGCATCCCCAGCATCCAACTGGGATATACCACATAAAATTTTCGAACTGCATACAAATTTAAAAGATATAGAAAAATCTGCAAATGCACAGATTCATATAGAATAATAATAAAAATACACATGCAGCACACACAGAAAAAACCCATAAAAATAAATGCATAAATAATAATGCAGCACATAATTTAACACACAATTGACACTTATCTTGGTAAAAATATCACCAACTGCATGCAGACCTTCCATGTTCCTCCCAGCCTTAGACCACACTACTCAAAACCCTCAGCAATGGGTCACCCTCAAGCTGAGACTAAAATCAACTCCAGGTAAAGGAACACCTACCAAGGCTGATGTATCTTAGACAACATGAAAAACTCCGTCATAGGTGCCAACTGTAACTAACAGCCTACAATCCCTCATTCCCCACATGTTTTTCCCACCCTAGGAATTGTGCCCCTTCTCTGCTCAACAGTCCCTCGGTTGCCCCACTTCCTTTCTGGGGCTTCAACAATAGGTCAGACAAGAGGCTTCAGAGCCCTGTAGTTGCAGTTTGGCACCTTCAAGAAATCAATTCACAACAATTATCTCACTTAGAGAGAATTTCTCATGGGCTTAGAAACCCGCCTCTTCAATATCCCACAGGCCTGACAACTTGCTTCTTCATTCCAGCTCTTAAGCTAACCAGGTACATGTATAGGTATAGGTACAAGTACAGTGATAGGAAGGTACAAAATACAATTGAATGAGTGAGTGAATGATGATGGAATGATGGTAAAATGAACTAAGTCCAAACTATATGTGTGCATGTTCCCAACTTGACACTTGTCATGTTGAGAACTACTTTGGCCCACTTCTCCTCATCCTTAGAACTTAGGATAAAATAATCATCCATACTTTATACTTTAAGGAATATTAATACAATATTCATTTTCGGCTTAAGCTCCTTAGCATAGCCCCTTATCCTTAACTTTTAGCCCCCTTTCCCTAACTAGTGGAGTTTAGCCCCTCATACTCTTTTACATGGTTGGTCTACCATAGTGATGTGTTTTTCATTAATATTTGCATGTGATTACATTTACATTATAGGCATATTGTCCTTTATGCCTCTCGACTCACCAACCTCAAAACACAACATATACACAAAGCCTCTCTGGCCTCAAAATCGTGCACACTTAAGTTTAATGTGCACGGTATCCTGGAATGTGCACACTTCATCATTTTAGTATGCATTACATGTGTGCGCTATACCATGGAAGGCACATGAAAAATGATAAAAAAAAACTCACCAACTTATATACATATGTACATTTATATTTACAGTTGGAATGTGCACACTTCATCATTTTAGTATGCATTACATGTGTGCGCTATACCACGGAAGGCACATGAAAAATGATAAAAAACAACTCACCAGCGTATATACATATGTACATTTATATTTATAGTTGGGGTTCGGCCTAGGGGTATTACAATAAAAATTAGGAAAATAATTATAGGTGAGTGTGTAATATATCCAACACCCCCATGAACACTACTAGGGTGTACATGACGAATGGGTCCCGACAACCAAGGCCATGTTAGGTACCCATTGTACAATGCATATAAGAATGAGACACTGAAAAAAAGAGGAAAGAGGGAAAACCCTCCCTCAAATTACAATGCATAAAAAAAATGAGAAGGAACAAAAAGCAGTTGATTAAGCAATCTTGTACTTCACTCCAAGAAGACCTCGCAACTGTGCAAGTTTGTGCTCATGGAAGATTTTGTTGAATATATAGATGTCTACATGGATCTGATAAAGTAGATGCACCATTGATATGTCCACACATATCCACTTTCTCTTCTTATAATAAAGAATATCCAAATAAAGTTTTGATGAAATTTTGAAAACGATGCAGTCATTTCTGGAAAAATGTTGAAATTTTGTTGATTTTAAAATGATCATAACTTCACTTCCCAAGTTCCATTTCGGATCATTGTTTTTTTTAAATTGGATATTTGAGGGAGGTTTTTCCCATGAGGTTTTCTCATTAACCTTATTTCACATGAAATTTAGAAAAAAATGTGAAATGTAGACATCATCTGCAATTAATGGAATACAAATTTGTGCAAATACTTGTGTAGAAGGCTCTTCAAAATAAGAAGCTTGATCTTCTGATGGTTTCTCTTATGGATCTATATTTTCAACATTTTGCATGAAGTCTTCCTTATTCCCAAATAGATCCTTCAATCGGGTCCATAATTCATTTGGAGTTGAGTCTTGTGATTAATCATATACTTGATGGAAAAGTTCAGGAGAAATAGACAAGCAAATACATCCTATGGCCATATCTTGTCTATTGAGAAAGTCATTTTCCTCATCGATGGAATCAGGCTCTACTTCCATTATCATAGTTATTTGGTACAAGCCTCTACATCTGAGCCGAGGAAATTTTTTTGGCTTCCACTCCAAATAGTTATGAGGCGTAAAAAGTATTGTCGGTGAATAATCCATCTTTTTTGCGTTCTTTAATCTTTAATACCTGCAAAAAGAGTTTAGTGTGTCTTTTTCCTAGCAATCTGTCAACTTTGATACCATGTAAGTGTGTTGAACCAACACAGAAAAGATTTAGCTAGAGAATGACATACACAGTTTGCATAGAAAATATGAGAAAAGAGAAACAAGAGAGAAAGAATGGAAGAATTCTCATTAACCATATTCCACACTCATAGAGTGAATAATTTACAATAGATATAGGCTACATGAGTAACTAATGTGTCATAGTAGTGATCTAGAGAGATCTAGACACTCACTGACAGACACTAGAGTGAAATTCCACCTAGTCCTAGTTAATTGATCCATGCAATCATGAGTTAACTGAGTCACGACTTCCACTAGTCTAATTAAGTGTGACTGAGTGTAACTGACTCTAAACTAAAGAGGAACATCCTATTTTGTAGAGGAATATTTTCTAGAGAGATTATTATCATATAAGGAAGAGTTCTCAACATTGGATAGTGAAACTTAGGAAAATAATTATAGGTGAGTGTGTAATATTTCCAACAGGAAAGAAAGGATGGAGTGTTTCCACATTATTATGCCCATGGTGCCCATAACTAGGAACATCCTATTTTGTAGAGGAATATTTTCTAGAGAGATTATTATCGTATAAGGAAGAGTTCTCAACATTGGACAGTGAAACTTAGGAAAATAATTATAGGTGGGTGTGTAATATTTCCAACAAGAAAGAAAGGATAGAGTGTTTCCACGTTATTATGCCCATGGTGCTCACAACTAGTGATAGAATTTTCCATCCCATTTTAACTTAATTTCAATTTTTCAATTAAATGTGAATGATAATTTGTTTTTTAATAATAATCTATAAACATAATTTTTATTCCTAAACTTGCGTAATTAACAATAAAGAAAGCGTGTCACCGTGTTTTAAATGCTAAATTTTAGTAACAACAAAGTATCAAGCTTTAAAGAAAGAAAACCACGGAGTAAAATTTTAAAGTAAGCTTTTAATACTAAGTTCTCGTAATGTTTATTGACCACCAAATGATAAAGTTATTTGCGACCGATTAATCCACTGATATATTCTTCCATGATTTGTGGTTGTAAAATAGCTATCCTTTTTGGTACATCACTAAGCCACCTGGAAACGTCAATGAGAAATATGATATTTAATTTCCTCCATTTTTTTTTAATTAAGGTGTATTTTTTCATTTATATCGATAAAATTGATGGATGTGAATGGGAGGAGGGATAGATTCATATTAATATGGTTGAACTATTTGCACTCACATTTTATATGATACGTTAATGATATTATTTAAACATAATAATTTGTGAGTTTTAAAAATAAATTATTAATAAAATCAAGATTATGGTAATTAAATTTAATAAAAGAATTTATATTTTTATATCATAATTAAATTTAATTAAAGAATTTTTTATTTTATTTTGTACGATAATAATATTTATGAAAAATGTTTAAGCTTATAAATATTTAGGCATAGATTTCAATCATCAAAACATAGTTTCTAGAATAGTAGTATTGGTTATGAGAAAGTTTGTTTTATAAGCTTGAAAACAAATGAAAAAATGTTGAATTAAAATTCATTTTTAGTAATTTAGTTATCATCTTTATTTTTAAAGAAAAAAAAAAAAAATCATAATTTAGTTATTATTTTTAATTTTTAATTTTAAGGTATAAAGGAGGTCAACGATGAACATCTCCAAAGTTTAGGCCCTTATGGGTATGAAACTTTAATTTTTGTAGTTCTCTGATATTTCTTCTCTGCAATGCCATAGGTCTGATCAAAATTGGATTTGTTGAGTGGAATTTATGGTAACTTCCCCACAACTTGATGATTTTTGTCCTTTCTAGGAGATCTCACTTGTATAGCGTACCCCACAAAAAATAATTGATATAAAATTCTAAAACTCGTACCAAAAATACTACAGACTATCCACTATCCAATTCAACCGATCTCACACAATTTGGGTACTCTACGAAGAAGTTATGATAGTTTTACTTGGAACACCTTCTTGAGACTAGTCAATAGGACTAGTCAGATACCCTATCTTCCATAGCGTGTATCTACAAATGTAAGATGACCCAGAAGCAAAAATGTTTACCATAGGTACCTTACTAATTTCTTTGAATATCCTCTGGAGTTCAGGGTTTGAAACGTTACAGAAAATGTTTTATAGCGAAAATTTCGCAATGAATCAGTTCAGGATGATTCCAGAACCCTATCTTACATAGGTTGTATCACCAAAAGTATAAGGCCTTAGGAGATGAAATTTTAACCCAACATACCTTGATCTATCTACTAAATATCATCCAAGATGTTCCTTCTGAAACGTTGTAGAAAAAAAGTTATAGTGAAAATTCCACGGTGTCTCAGATGTAGCCGTGAAACCCCAAGACCTTTAGCTCTGATACCATATGTTAAGAACCAATATCAATATAGCATAGAAAAACCTTAGAATAAGTACTCAAGGCCTTGAAAAAGAGATAAATTCAGATAATAAGCCTCTTCGAGGGGGAAACCTCCTTATGCCCACATAAATGTACAATTACAAGATGATTCAAAATGAAAATGTCTCCTTGGTATATATAGGAGACTAGGAGGTATAATTACAACTAATGGAATAAATCCGACATAAATAAAATAACATTACTAATGTAATATGCCCCAATTAAGGGGTAATGAGCCACTATTTAGAGCTTAACATAAACCCTCACCCAATATCTAGAAATTGGAGTGAGAGAAAAGGATAAAAAGGAGAGAAGAAATGTGTAATGCGAGGGATCCCTAGATTTTTAATCGAAATAACCCAAAGTAGTGGTAGATCATTGGAGCGCTTGAGTACTCTAAGTCTGGCAGTGGCTAGCCATAATTGGAAACAAAGGTAGCCTCAATGGTTCTTGATAGGAGTACAAGTCTCTAGCTGGTAGAGGCAATCATGGATTCCCTTCAACCGATCAATACAGTCAAAAGTATGGATATTGAAAACTTGGGACCCACGATATGTCGATCTCCTATTAAAGATGCTAGCCAGTGTATGTTGATAGAGAAATTATCATGGCCACAAAAAATGAGTACATAGTGGAATCATGCAAAAGAGATCATAGGCACAAAGAGATACACAATGGACCCATGTCTCAAAATCAGAGGAAGATATCTAGAAACAAGAGATCTACAAATTGATCCTCCACAAGTACCTATGTCATAGAAAGGAAGT
Source organism: Picea engelmannii (assembly GCA_009831015.1). Lineage (NCBI taxonomy): Eukaryota > Viridiplantae > Streptophyta > Pinopsida > Pinales > Pinaceae > Picea > Picea engelmannii. The sequence continues at coordinate 188,146 of ML777403.1, read as the reverse complement.
GGTATTATCCAATACAACTCGAGTGGCAACATAAAAGAGATTATGCTACTACAGACCTGAGATCTTCAAACCAAACCATTGATGGTACAAGTCTACACCATGTGAATAAATGTGATAAACTCTACATCGTTTGATTACGAATCATTGATTTATACCATTAGAAAACCCAAGACAACCCACCAATAATGATAATGGGA